>WBMZ01009914.1:0-226650 GCA_013400975.1 Atrichornis clamosus
GGGCAGGGCCAGGTCGGGTTGGGGGGGTGGGGAGGCCCTGCCCCTCCCCCACTCCTCGGAGTTCTCCCCCCATCCCGACCCGGCCATTCCTTGGAAGGGGATACACCCCTACACACCCCCCGGGCTGTTCCCGATGTTTGTCCCCCCAGAGCCAAGTTATTGATCAGTTTTCCTGCGAAGTTCAGGGCGGAACATGCAATACCCCGCGGTGGTAGGGAGCGGGCCCCGTTCGGGGCATAAAATCAGCTTTTTTTTAATTTTCCCCATTTCACAGCGTCTCTCTTTTCCAGGGCTTATCCCTGTCCGAAACCTTGGTGTAAATTGTGTGTTGCATCAATCAGACGGGCTTGCTCGGTTGATGCAATGTGTACGTTTTCTTGGTGGAGGATTTAAGTCCTGTAATATGTGGCTTGTTATTGTTGTACCCTCGAAAGGGTTAAAATTGTCGTGTTGTTCCAGGTGAATTTAATCTTTCATCACCGAATTTCCTTTTAAGGCAGCTTGACAGAATAAAAGTCTCCCCCTCGCTTGTCTTTATCCCCAGAACAGCAAAACTTTGTGCTTTATGGCAGGGTCTGGTTGCTGCAGATGACACGTGAGTCTGGAGGAAAGTTTGGTTTGTAGGTCGCTGTGTAGGAAAGTGAAGTTTGCTGGTGAAGTTTTTACTACTCTCCAGTGTGCTCAACTTCCTCGTTTTCCTGTCTGTGTAAATCAAATTCCTAACTGATTTATGGGGGAGGGGATCACAAAACGTACTCCTTCCTTATTGTTAAGGCATGGGAGGCGTTATCAGGAGAACCAAGTCTTTGTTGCATTAAAAAAAGAGTGTTGTGGGCTTGTCTGACTGGCTTTGCTGTCCTGTGGTACTGAAATAAATGCCTGATCATGTTGAGCGTGTTAATGAGGTTCTTTGGCATTGGTGGTCTCTACCCTTTGGGTGTTGTGAGTTGTGCTCCTTTGGCGGTGAGGGCACCATTTGCAAAATTGGCGTTTGGAGTTTAGTTGTGCGTGAGGTTTTGGGGAGTTTTTGGGCTTTGGTCTTGCTCTGAGCAACCCGAAGGCTGGTCTGTGTGATGCTCGTGCTGGACTT
Source organism: Atrichornis clamosus (assembly GCA_013400975.1). Lineage (NCBI taxonomy): Eukaryota > Metazoa > Chordata > Aves > Passeriformes > Menuridae > Atrichornis > Atrichornis clamosus. The sequence goes on from WBMZ01009914.1 coordinate 1,091, forward strand.
GGGGCCTTCCTTTGGACACGTGTGTCAACGGGCTTTTTGGAATACATTTCAAGGACTGAACCTGCTAGCTCTTGTGTGTGTCCTTAAGTGAGGAGGTGTGTGCTGGTGGATGAGCTGTGAAGGGTTTTTTTCCCCTTATCCCTTGAAAAAAATGGTCTGGTGATGGGTGCTTAGGGCACAGGTGGTGCCCTGTATTTGATAGTAACAAACTTTCTGTGGTTTTCTCTAGTGGTGTTTTTTTTCTTTATTTTTAGTTAAGGTCTAATGGAATGCTAAGGTATTGTATTATTTACCTAAGGCCATCTGAGCTGGTACACTGTCCCTGTCTTAAGTTTTCTTGGGGGAAGTTGGATTTGTCTCCATGAGAACTGTGTCTTCTGGTGCTGTGTGTTGGGAACGTGGAGGCCTGCCTCCCAAACTGTTATTGAGAACACCTGGAAAACACTTAACTCTCACTCCTTGAGGAAAGGGGAAGGAAACGTAATTTAAATGTATGAAAGAAGTTGGAGTTTGGCTTTTGGGCTTTATAATTTAAGACTGTGCAAGAGTTTATGGTTTTTGTTCATTTGAACGTGTGCAGCTATAATGTGTGTGTATGTAGTATAAAGAACACAATAATTACAGGAGATTCTGTTGCTTAAGCTTTTTTTCCTCTTCAAACAGGTAGTTAAGATTTTTTTTTCCTGTTTTTCTTTTAATATGAATACTTCTTTCAGTTTTACTCTATATATGGTAATTATTGATGTTTGTGTAATGCTTTGAAGTTGTAAGGCAGGGTATAAGCGCGAAGTACCCAACAGCAATACTTCATAGTCATTTTCCCGTCATGAAAGAGTTTGATGCTAAAAAGTGCTGCAGCCCTAAGCATAAAGAGGCTCTGGATGGATTAGGGGAAATGGTCAAAATTGCTGATAATATTGTTTTCTGATAATAGTTTTAAGTTAGGAAGAACAGATCTGAATAATGTAAAGCAAACTGAGTTATTTTACCTAACTTGATTTTGGTCTGGAATTTAATTGAACATGGACTTAACATTTGAGTCGGAATGTGTTTGCTGTTATAAGTTTTGTAGTGGCAGTAAAGACCCACATCCTACAAGGATGTAATCGTGCAGAAGTCAGGAAGTCCTGTAAAACACAACTTTGTGAACATCAGCGGTCTCGTTCGGCTGAATAAGCTCTGCAGCTGTCTGTGAAGTTGCTCCCAGAAGTTGGGTGTGTTTTGTATTAGTGGTGGGCAGTAGGATGTGAGTCTTTCATTACACTGATGCTGTTTTGGTATCACAGCACTGTTAAGTGTTTTGGGGAAGGCTGAGGTAGTGGCAGGTGTGATACCTTGTCATCATTAATCCTGTACCTCTTGCTCACTGGAGTCCCAAGCGATAGCCACCACCCCAGTTTCTCCTTGCTTTGCCTGTCTCTTCCATGCCCCTGGTCCCACAGCTGCTGAGGATCGTGGTGCCTGTGTGAATTCTGACACCTTGCTGGTGAGGACACTGCTGGCAAGTGGAGGAGAGACAGACACAACCCTCCCGCCAGCTCTTCCCCTCCTGAACTGGGATGGGGAGGTGCTAAAGTGGTCTGGACTCCGCTCTGGAGAGGAGGGCAAGGACAGGGTGTGCTGCGGGTGGGTGTTGTGTCAGTACTTCAGTATTGTGATACCGAAATGTGTCGTACCCAGCGTGACTCATTCATAATCTAATTCACGTTGTTTATATCGGGTGGTGTGACACCATTCATGTGCTGACCATCCTCACTGGCTGTGTGTTTGTGCATGCGTGCACCCAGAGTTTAGGGTGTCATAATGACTGTATTTAATGCCCTAAACAGCAGCTCATGCAAGTAGCTGCAGGTTGGGAGAGAAGTGAAAGTGTGTGTGTGTGCACACTCTGTAATTATGCATGTTTGACTCCTATAAAAAGTAACTGCTCTTAGAATAACTCATTGCATGCTCATTTTTAAATACAAATGTAAGTGTGTTAGGTGGAGAAGTATCAGTAGCTTTCCATTAGGGACTCTGATTGGCAGTTGTTCTTTGTTTTTGAGTTGCATTGCAGCATTAATGTAGTAGCTTCAAATTAACAGGTGATGAAGAAACCATTTCTATGTTCCTGCTATTGATTTAGTACCCCTATCCCAAATACATGCAGTTTTTTAAGTGCTGAGATATGAAGTTAGCTGGTCTTAATTTCTGTAAAGTCGCTTTATGACAAGAGTGACTTTACTAGAAAAAAGGTTCATCTAGTGATCCTGAGCAGAGTAGATGGAGACTGCTTTGTTCATCTCATAATTGGTTTCCTCCAAGATGAAGTATGACAATGAAATGAGGAATAAGGAATATCTTTTGATATGAAATTGTAGGGGAATATATTGGCTTTCTTTTAATTTTGCAAAATTGAATTAGCTAACTGGAGGTAAGAAGCAGTGAAGACGAGGCAGCATAGCTGTCACTTCAGGAGAGCTGATTGCTTGAGTGGAAAGATTTGGAAGTCTGGTCTGGAAATCACTCTGCCAGTTTGTATGAAAACTGTGGAGAACTTCTCCTTAGGGTTCCGTCTTGTGGTATCTAATCCAAGATGAGAAGGCCCTTTTTTTCCTTCTCGTAATGAAAACAAGGCTGAACTTGTTTATACAAAATGCCCTAGGGTCTTAGTGGCCTTGTTAGAGCTCAAGTTGAATGTTCCTTTGGTTCTGAAGGATCTACAGAACTGTAACTCAGCTTACACTCTGAAACCTGGGTATTTAATACTTTACTACGTAGCTTTCTGTGCCATCCTTTAGACTTTTTATATTGATAAGCAGCCTTAAAAAAAAATTCTTCCTTGATTAGAAAAAAGTGGTCATTCCAAGCTGGAGGCTGTGAAACTGCAGGGGAAAATGCACACACTGGTCAGGTGCATAGGATTTTGCTGTCCTGGCTAGCCAAGGAGTGAAATTGCTGATGTTGCAGCTCACTGCTGCTCACTTGCTTTCTTGGATGGGCTGATTGCAGGGAAGACTTTTGAGCGTGTTTCCTTACCTGTAGAAATGGTAATCAGAAGGCTTGGTGAAGTGGTGTAGCTTTCTGAAGAACGTACTGCCAGAAGCTCCAAGGGGGAGCCTTATGGAATTGTCTTGGCCAATGTACGTGACATCTTTCAAAGAGTCTCCTTTTGGTCTTTGAATGTAATTGTGTGCGGCCTAACTCAGTGCTGGGTGGAGGTGCTGAGGTCCTTCGGAATGTGTTAGCTTGAATGCCAGAAGCAACATCCCTAGGTATGCTATCAGCCTAACACGCCATTTTTTCAGGATGAGTAATGCAGGCAGACTGGGTGTCAACCTGGCTGTGTGGTTCAGTGCCTGCCTGTGGCCCTTCCTGGTGCTCCTTGTGTCCTGCTTGTGTCCAGGAGCTGCGCAGTGCGATGGGAGTGGGAATCAGGCGCCTGGATTTGTGCTGTAGTGCTGCTTCGTGCAAGCATGACTCCTCTTAAGAAGAGTATAAACTGGCATCTGCATCTGTAAAGTAAGATATTAATAGTCATATTTTCAAAGATGCTGAGTCCCCGCAGTTGCATGTGAAGTTGGCAGTCTCTGTGTGTGCTTAGCATTTCTAAAAATCAACTCTTGTGTGTGGTTTGCTGGCTTTTGCAAACTCCCATGAGGGTGTAATTTCTGTTCCTGGGAGCAGTATTAGTAAAAGGCTATGTTGTGTACTCTGACTTGTGTTTATTGTTGTAATTCTGAAGTCTCCGTGTTGCAGAGGACCAATCTTCCTTACTAGTAATGTCTAGCAGTAAAAAATCAGAATGATCCAGAGAAAACAGTTGTGTGGGTTTTTTTTTGTTTTATGATCTGAGGCTCAGTTCAGTCTCTGTTCAATGTCAGTGTGTTCCAGACACACTCTCTACATCCGTGTGCCACATGCAGACACACTGAGTGTCATTTCAGATCGCTGGAGGTGCATTACTAGGAGTTTTAGCTGGTGGGATGTGAGTAGTAGACCTGCCCTTCAGCAGGGCAATAGTTTTGCCAGCCTGGCAAGGCAGCCAAGCAGCTGTCCCTGCAGTAATGCTGGTGCCCCTTTTAACCCCTTGTGGGTTTGGGGAATGATTCAGTCTCTCCTCTGGCTGCATGCAGAGCTGCCTGTCACCCCACTGACGTCAGGCCGATGGTAGATTTTTATGAATTGGGGCTGTGAAAGGGACTGTGGAAACTTTCCTGCACTGTTCACAGCTACGTGCCTGTTGGTGGTGACCAGAGAGCTGCAGAAGAGATCTCTGTGCAGCCTATTCCTGGAGCGTTTTTCCAGGGTTATGAGTTAAGGGTCAAATATTTTCTGTTTGTGAAAATGTAGTGCTAAATACTCTGCCCAGTGCCAAACCCACAGAAATAGTCAAGGGCTAGGGCCCTAAATGGAACCCGTCCTAAAAGTTGCATCCATTTCACATTAACAATGTTAAAAGTTCAGGCTCTTCACATGGTGACCTGTCGCCAGCAAATGGAGTGGGGAATTCACTGGATGGTGAGCACATGCGAGGTGGATTTCAGTCCCTTGATGGTTCCCTAAATGTACCAGGTGAAGAGGAGACAGTTTGATTTCCTGGAATAAGTTGCCCAGGCTGGCCGAGGCGAGAGATAACAAGTTTCATAGCTCTTTAGTGGTTTTTGGACAGACTGATTCATGCTCAAGTGTCAGCATGACTTCTGAAAATACATTTTTGCTTTGTAAAAATAATATTTAAAAGGTTTAGGTTTTTTTCATTTGTCACTGATACTGGTCAAACTTACAGTCCTCTTGGACAAATGAGCGCTTTTTCCATTAATTTCAGCAGTTGAGAGAGGATCTTACCTTAAAATACTGATTGCTCTTAACAGAGATGTGAGTGTGACCCTCCCCCCCACTTCCTGATCTCTCTAGCCCACAGAAAGAATGAGAACTTTTCCTCTTTTAGGTTATGTCTAAATTTGTGGGGAAAAAATAGTTGTGATATTGTATGGACCTATGGGGGAAATAACAAGAAATCTGGGTCAAAAAAGTAGGACGTGCAAGATTTAGAAGCTGTTGAAGTGTATTTATTTGTCCTATATTAGGTGAAAGGAAGTATTGGTGCTCTCAGTTTGGCAACGTGTCCTTCAGTCTGCGGTGTGCTGTAAAGGGAAGACAACTGTTAAACAATGAATCACCACTAATTTTTGTATGGATGTCCACATTCTTCCCTAGTGCAGAAATTTCTGCTTGGATATTAATGCAAACTCATGTTCCTAAATACAGACTCTTGGAGATCAATTTTAATTAGGAAGTGCTTTGTAAAAATACGGATTTTTGCCATGATGGTGTTTGTGAATCTGTAACGTATTTACTTTGGGGCTACATTTCTTCAGATTTAATACTTTTTAATGTTCTTTTAAAGCAAAGTTAGCACAGATGTGGATGAAGGAAAATGAGGGACAGCATTGTCAAACCATCTACTAATGCTGACATCAGAGGAATTGTGCTGGAAACATATCTTGTGTAGCTGTTTCCCATTGCTAGTGCAACAAATCTGGGATTTAGAGAAGTGGGGTCTGTACTTGCTGAACAACATGAATGTTTTGCTGATGGTACCTGATTTCTCAGTTTGTTTCAAATGCACAACTACATTTCACAATCTGTTGTCTTATATACACTGTAAGTATCAAGCACTGTGGAAGATGAAAAAAGTCAGAAATATGAAGCTTCTGTATGCTGAATTGTGATAAAACTTGAACAAAAATACAATGAAACAGCCTACTGAGCAGTTTTGGTGAACATGATCTGATAGCAGGAACAAATATCTAAATGTAGCTGATTATTAGAAATCAACTTTTTTTTCTTTTTTTTTTTTAACAGCTTTTGCTCTTATAGTAAATATTTGTCACTACTGTTTGAGTTGTAAGAAAAATGCTTTGTATTTCTGTGAATGCCTTCCAGGGCAGATTGTGAATGGCCTTTGATTACATTAGAAATATCAATGTGTTTATCTTACTGTTGGCAAAGTCCATCTTAGTTGGTTCTTCTACTGTCTACACATGCAAGGTTATTTTGATACGGATTAGTTATTCCTAGTTCATCAAGGCCCTTTGTAATATTCTTTCTTACAGTACATATACACATTAAATACATTAGCAATTAAGTTCCAAGAGTCTGTTCTATTAAAACAAAAAGCCCTATTTCCCTTTGGGTCATCCTGTTGAGATGCCTGGGCATAACAGCCCTCCCATGTGTATTATTTTCCAGTAAAATAGATGGGCATTGATTTTTGTCTTAAAAATGAACTCACTCCCCTGTCACTGTATGGTTCTGTGGGCTGGTTGTGAAAGCACCAAACTCAATATTCCCGTCAGTCTCCTCTCATTGACCCAGTGCCCGAAACACAGCTGGGATGTTAGGAGAGGTACTTGCTGCTTGTGTGTACTGGGGAACAAAACTGGACTTTTAGAGATCCTGTGTGTATCGACAGAAATGCTAAGGGAGGAATTTAAAAAAAACAAAAACCAAACCACAAAAGATAAAGGGATGGAAACTTTCAGAGGTAGCCAGGGAAAACACTCGATGTGTTTTGACTCGCTCTTTGACGCTATGGATGACTTCATACGCGGGGCTCGGAGGGTATGTGAGATGCAGTGTCAGACTCTGGCTGAGGGAACGTCCCTTACGTAGGCAGAGGTTCTCTGTTGTGCCAGCAGCAAGGCTCGTGTGTGTTGGACGTTGCTGCTGAGCTCCAGAAAGCTCCACTGATGGTGTTAGAATATGTGAAATTTCATTTGCGTGCTTGATGTGCCTCCCACTTTCCCAGCTGTGGCCTGTAACTCCTTGCTTGCGGAACGGAGTTTGTTCAAGGTGAAAGGCAAGAAATGCACTGGTTTAAAAATCACATTCAGAGATCAGGTTAGTCGGATTTCATTTGTGTTAATGTTCCTGTAAATGGTGAAAATTTGGAACTGCAGTGTACTTCCATGCTCCTGTTGCTGCCTACTTTTGTTTGTTAATCTGGTGCTGTTGGACCTACTGCTGTTTTGTGTAATTAAAATAACCCCCCAAGCCTCCCCCGTGTGATAAAAAGACAAGTGGTGCAAGATTGTGCTGCTTTTTTCTTCCTAAAATGAACCCTTTCCAAGGGTCAGGGTGGCTGTGGCCTCCTCCTCTTGGCTCTGCTTCCTTGTCCACACTGTAGCATGAGTGTGGCAAATTAGCGTGGTGCACTGGAGTGTTCTGTGTCCATCCTGACAGTTTGCACCATTTTATTCTTACCCCTTCCTAAGGCTTTATTTGATTTTTTTCCTAGTCATTCCCCACCTGTTTTTTTTCTCGGCTTTCCCTCTCCTTTTCGTAATGTTGGACTTCTCTTTTGCGTTCTCCCCATCTGTTCTCTCGTTAGTCCTTTAAATCAAATGGATGCCTTTTTGTTTCTGTTTTCAGGGTTTTCTCTGCTTTCTTCCCATTTCTCCTAATGTTAGTTAAGTTTATATATAGGACTGGGTCCTAGAGGGTTCTCTTGAACCAGAGGGGTTGGATGGGTTTGGATGGTGCAGCCCAAGCCAGTGGTGGAGCAAAACCTGCCAGGCTGCTGGGGAATCCTCATTTTTCTGTCTGTGCCACTGGCAGTGAGTGGAGGTGAGCGAGGGGCCTGCGGGCACATGGGTGGCTGGGACAGGCATGCAGGGCAGGAAACGCAGAGGATGAATTTTGGCGGTGCCTTCATTTGATAAAAATAATCTTGGCTTTCGGCATCAAGCATTGATCCACCTCTTGTTGAAGTCAGAGGGATGCTTTGGAGGGACTTGGTGTGAATGTTTAGTATGAACTCAAACAGCTGAGGAAGTTTGAGTGAAACCCTCTGCACAAGGTGGGGTTGGCTTTGGGCTTTTTGAAATAAGGGATTTTACGCAACAAGTTTTTATTGACATTGTGACTTAAAATTAGCGAAAACAAAGTCAGTCATCATGAAATCAGTGGCAGCCTTATCTTGCTGTTTTTATTGTGGGTAGTGTTGACAAGTCACATGCCCCATTGTTCTGGGTGAACAAACAGGGCTTTGAGGCTGCGAGCTGGGACGTGCGCACAGGCGCCTTTGTCCTGCCCGGCACCAGGAGTGTGTGCAATTGCAACTTCGGAGTTGAAAGAGTCCTCTTTAAAGAGTTCACATCTAGAAACTGCACCATAAATGAAATACTCTCTTGCTTGCTGTCTGAGCACTGTTTTTATTTATTGTCGTGTTGTCCAGAACCTAAGAAAATAAACACAAGTGATGAATGGATTGTAAACTCTCTCTGACCTCGCTGCCCAGCAAAACCTATGGATGGCAGGCTTGTATTCTGGCTCTGAGGTGGATGTGCTTGGGGCAGAGAGAATGCAAGATGTGCTTTTGAGAAAGTCAGTAAAACGTTCTTGCTTGAAAGTCTTCCAGGTGTTAGTCCTTTACCACAAAGCTGTTGACACTTAGACGGTAATAGTGAACCACATGTCTACTGAAGATCACCTCTAAATTACTCTTGCTGTTTATAAGTCCCTGTAATCAGGATATGTGTAGTGTAACTAAGATGGATGCAATAGAGACTGGCTGCAGGAGCAGATTTGGCACGTGGAGGCTGTGGATGTAGTCATCCAGCCGTATCTGGGGGAGAATTCCATTGAAATTGCTGTGAGTTTTGCTTAAGGAAGAGCAGAAAGATTAGTATTCCCTGCTCCCAGTGATTTTTATTATGTTGTTGTTTTTAGTACATCTTAATAATTACAGTGTAGCTCATTGTCTGGTCCAGTATTTTTAATTTGTAGAATAAATGTGGGTTTTTTGGTTGTGGTGTTTAGAGGAGTTTTTTCTTTCTTTTTTTTTTTTTTTTCAGCTTGTAGTCTTGCTTTTTCCTCTTTGGAAGCTGGTGCTTGCAGTGTATTTTATAGCTATACAAGAATGTTCACCAAAGTGGTCTGGAATTGTCAGAGCTCCACAGTAGGTATTACTAAGATGCTTTCATATGTAATGGCATGAAAGGTGGTGGAAACTTTCCAGCCGGTAGAAATTCTCGTAGCAATCTTGACTGTGTGTCAGCAGTGTCAGCTGTGTGTCCATCTGCTGTCTGGTATTAGAAAACTTCCCCAATTTCGGTGGCTTGCAGGCAATCTGTAAAATACTGCTTTCATTTTGATAGAGAATGAATGGCAAACTTTTGGCATCCTAATGTGGGTGTAATACAGCAGTGGAATATATTCTGTGGGTTACTGCTCAGAAATACTGTTTTCAGAAATTTTTGAGGATGACTGCAGCTTGTTGTCCCTTCATAGGAACTGCTTGATAGAGGGAATTATGGAATTACTTTCTGGTTATAAATTCTCTTTCTGCATTTTCATAGGCCTGTCTAGCTCTGTGGTGGATCCCCAGAGACACACCTCCACTCCCCACACCCACAGTTTTGCTTTTCTGAGTTGACCTGATATACATGTGTGTAACAGATAACTGTGTTTACTTTATTTTTCATTTGCATCACTGAAGATTTTCTGCCCACCTAATGATTAGGACAGAAAGCTGGTGTCAGGATTATCTGTTATTTCTGCCACTGTGTGACCTTAGCAAATGGATTAACAAATTTACCCATGCACCAGTGATTTGATACTTAACAGGAGCTTTTTCAGACCAGTTCAGTGCCCTGAGATCTTCTGGAGAAAGGCTGTGTAGCAGTTTAAGCAACTGTTCCAGTTTATTCATAGGTTTTGTGTGTATCTGAGTTTTGCGTTGGACGAAACATGGTCCCTCACATTGGAAATATTTTCTAATAGTGCGAGTACATGTTGAAATCAGGCTACTGGGTTCATAAAGTTAGGCATGTTTGTGTCCTTAGTCATGTGGAAATACAACCTTATATGAAGTTCTAAGATGCCTGTGTTTTTTCTGGACCCTGGCAGACTTTCGGGATTGAGGAAAGGTGTGACTTCCTTGATGGAGCCACTTCAGGAATGGGTTTTGGAGGAGACCTACACTAACAGCCACCTGTCCCAGCAGGGGAGGTGGGAGGCGGAGTGGTGGGACCCTTAAGCCAACCCTGTTCTTGGTGGAGCAGACACACTGAAAAGTTTCTGTCCTCTTCCGTGGTATATTGAGTCCTGTGCCATGCTGATATAGGTTTATTGGCCCTAAAAGCATCATGTCTGGAAGGAGGTGTCAAAGCCAACAGTTATTTTGGTGGGAGGAGGGAATTAAAATCCAGGTAGTTTTGCTGCACCATCTTACATCCTGGCTCCACAAACACCTGTGTTGTTACTGTGAAGGTTGTGGCTTACCCAGAGGAGTGAACATGCCTAAGTTAGGCAAGGGTGGGCCGTGAACTTCTTATCTCAGCTTTGCTATCAGACAGAATCTTCCCAGGCTGCAGTGGGCTGGCTGATAGCTCGGCCGGGCTGTCAGTACAGGCTCGTACTGACTGCTTGGGCTCTTCCATATATAAAACAGACATAAATGGTGACATGGTCTTTGTCATGTGCTTACCATTTCCTTTGCGCAAGTCTTCCTTTATAACCTCCTAAATGATTCTTGTTTATAAGTTTAATTATAAGCTAATTAACAAGCTTTTTATGAAAATCTTTTTTTATGCTCTTTACTAGGAGCCAGTGGTCTTTTCCTTGTCTGAGGACACTGATTTCTGGAGAGCATTTTCCCCATCAGTATAGGTGTCTCCTAAATCACATCTCAGTCCTGGCTGTCACAGCTGTGCTTGTGACACTGATGAGCACAAGCTCCCTGTTAAATTACCTTGTTTTCATATGTTGTCTGGATATTTTTCATGTGCTGAAAAAATGACATTTTAGGGAATGTTTTAATTCTGGGGAATCTCTTCAGTTTGGGAGTAGTACTTAAAGTTGTATACATTTGGGTTTTGCTATTTTAAATTGTACTTTTGTATGGTGACTTTTTTTCTTTTCACCATAATCTATCCTGAGAAGTACTCTCTGGTTAATTTGAAAAGAAAGTCCTGCCAGCACTTTAATAAATGTCTTAAGCTTTGCAAAAATGTATTTACACATGCTGGCAGCATGGCTTCAAGTTAAAAGTGGGAATTTACAGTACATCCACTTTTTTTTGGAATGATTCCAGAAAGAAAGTGTCTCATTCCTGTTTAGCGTAATATATATCTATGTATCAGCTGATATAGCTGTTGGTGTAGACAAGCCCTAATTGTTTAAAAAAAAAAATCACTTTTAAGTGTCATTCTTGGTTATATTTAGAAGAGCTGACTGAAGTCCTTTCTTAGTTGAATGATTTTCATGTGTTCTGAGGCAGTTTACATGTTCTTCCTAAGAAATATATTATTGTTGCATTGAAGTCAATTCAGGTTCTGTGGAAATAATCCAACCTTCAGGAAAGGAAAATATTAGTGTGCATGTTGAGGGAAAGGGTTTTCCCTTTATTTCAGAATTTGCTTGTCATGTGTAGCAAATAAGCCATTTTCAGATGCATTAAGGCTCTGTGAAACTAATTTTCAGGGCTGACAGTTTTCTAGTCTTGGGTTAAGCAGAAAGACTTAAATTTAATGTTTCCAATTTTTTTTTTGTTTTAAATAGCAAGGGATATGTATATTTGCTCGGTTATAATATGAGTGCCTTGCATGTTTCAGGAGAACAGAAAAAACGAACCATTTGAAGCGATGAGGACGACAGGGTAGCATTTTTTAGCCGGTCATTTCAGTGTCTGAAATGTTTTGTTGCCTGTCTAAATATTGGAATTTACGGAAGTAGCCTTTGCTTGGAAGTCTTAAATATTTGCAATGTGTTGTTTATTTGGCTTATGAAGTTCTGTGCCGTTTGGACGCTGGTTTTTGTTTTAGCTATGATTTTTTGGCAGAGCTCATTCTAGCATATGTAGTCAGTCATAAACAAACTAGAGACCACTAATGTTTTAGTCCTGCGGCTGTATCAAAGCGTGTAAGGTTAAATTAAAACGGCCTGTCTGACTCTCTGTGCGTGTGCTTCTTGGACCCGTGCTCCACTGAGACCTTCAGGATGCTCACGTTAAAATTCTGCACCCTCTGTCATTAAAGCTGGGGCTATCTTCGGTTTTTGCGACTTTAATCTTTTAATTGAGGAGGGCTTTCCAGGTTGGCTTGTGGCTGCAGACCAGCGCTGCTCACACAGACCTGTGTGAGCTGGATGCCTGTTCTCCAAAGCGAGTGGAGCTTCAGTGCTTTTTTGCAGGATTTAATGTGCTTCCCGGGGGAGGGCAGGGATTTGGCAGAAGGCTGCCCTTCGGTAGCTGTGTGCTCTTGGAAAGTTACGCAAGCCCGGGTCATTTAGCAACCGGTTTCGAAGTGTGCAGCCGGGCCGCAGACGGGCGGCGGTGAGGGGCGCTGAAGAGGAGCCCCGAGGTCCAGGGCCCTCCTCTCGCGGCTGCGGAGAGGCGTGTGCTGGGGTGCCCGGGCTGGGCCAGGTGGTACCCCAAGGGAAGCACGGCAGGGAGGACAGTCAGGATGGCCCCTGGACAGGGCCAACAGGAGAAGAGGCTGGAGCCATCCCCCGAGCACAGGGGTGAAATCGGCTTTTCTCGAGCACAGCCACTCTCCAGGGAGCTGCCGCCGCCCTCCTGCGCCTCGCTGGGACCTGCCCTTGGTTCTCTCCTCTGCTCAGATTCAGCCACCAAACCCACGGCGTTTCTCCTACACCTGTTCAGAGCACTTCTTTCAGCGTTGCTTCTGAACCAGCTGCAGTCTTGGCCTCCCTGTCGTTGCAATCATAGAGCTACAGTTTAGAAATCATAAATTTTTAAAAATATTTGCACACAGTTCATTTTCTTAAATACTTTATTTAGGCTTTTAACACCTTAATGACTCCAAACCTCAGCTAGTTTTGTTTGGAGCTATTTCTTCTTCAGGCAGAAGTCAGACCTGAAATGTTTTTTTCTAAAGTTTGTGAAGAAAAAGCTCTTTAGTAGTATTTCTGAGTTGTTGAGATTAGCTCTGAATTTCCAGATAATGTAATTTTCTTTTTTAAAAGAGCTCCCCTCCCCCTTCCCCAGCAAGCCCCAAAGTATTCTTTGTGTGAATGTACTATATGATCTCTAATTATATGATCACATACCATTCCACAAATAGTGCAATACAATACCATAGAATTATTCCTAGGATCTGGTAGAGGTCTATTCACTAGACTACCTTAAACCCTGAGCTTGCAAGTTGTTTTGTGTAAATCGACTCCTTCGCCTCCCAGAAGCCGTGTTTACTGTAGCTCTGCCTTAAGCCCAGGTTCAAAGCTTGTTATGGAATCAGGGTTTGGGATGTCAGCCTTGAAAGTTGTCATTTAACTGCTCTTATACAGCACATGCATATTAAGTAGGATAGCAGAATAACAGTGGAATTGCTCACCTAGGTCTGCAGATGAATTACCATAATTAACTGCTTCTTCCCATGAATTGCACCTAATGAGGGCTGTGCTGTTGGCTGAAAATAAATTGCATAATGCATTGCTGTTGACTAAATTATTTACATACCTCAGAGAGGAGATGGTATAAAAAGGCTGCAGAACAAGTGCTGGACCATTATGAAAAAGAAATGTGGGGAGGGAATCACAGCTAGAACATGGTGTAGCCTGCCTTTTCCTGGGTCACCGAGGAGCTCTGTGTCCTGTTTGCAATACAGTGTGTGCCTCCATGGTTACATATTTATCACATTGCATTGCATAATGTATGTGTGGAGAAAGCAGAGTTAGATCTGTGCACACAGCCTTGGGCCTGCTCTTAAAAAGAGTGTGGCTGTGTGGTTATAAATTGCTAAAAATGACTTTTTTTTCCCCTCCCCCCGCCGTGTAACTGGTCCTAAAATATATGAAATCAAAAGCAGAATGTGGCGTAAAAAAAATCAATTATAAAGGAAACTGGACAGATTTCTGAAATGCCTGCTCTTTTGTATCTACCTGTGAAGTGTCCTTTGTGTGCCTGTTATGAGGTGGTTTAGGATTTGTAGGCTACATCCGTGGTATGGTTTTTTGTTTTTTTTTTTTACTTCTTTAGTCAAGACATAGTTTAAGAGAGCTGTATTTGGATCTGCTATCTTGTTGTTGTCTTGTGGAATGCTGTTCAGCCCTGTTTATTGATACTTACTAGAAAAGATGGTTCCACTACATAAAGATTATTTACACGAATTTACCAGAGCAGTCAGACAATAAATATATGTGTTAATTGCTCCATACACGAGCACTGGCAACACCAAAATAACTGCAGCAGCTGAACATGGGCTCCACCAGAGGTGGTGATTGGTGTTAGAATTTTCCAAAACAGGGCTTGTCACGTGACAACCGTTTTCCATGAGTAAAAGCCAATCTGGAATTGTAGATCTCGATCCCTACTTTTTTAGGGTTTGCTTTGGTCTGGGACTTTGTTTTGGGCTTAATCTTGCCAAAACTTGACAATGCTTCTTGTTCCTGCACGTAGGGATGTCCATCCCTCTGTCGCTGTCGCAGGGGTGGTGGCTCGGGGTGGACAAAGGAAGCTGCAAGTGGGGTCATGGCCCTCACAGAAACTCAGTTGTTTATGTGATCACTTCTGCTTCTGGTCCCAGTGGAAATGTGGTGGCAGTGGGGAAAAGCTTTGTAAAAACAACCAAGCTTGGGAAATCGGATCACATTTATTTTTTTTATAAGTAGGCCAAAACTTTTCATGATAAGGTTTGTATTGAGTAGGCTCCCTTTTCTTGCCAAATTAGCTGGAATAGGTCAGCTTTAGTGATAACAGCAACAAGAAAAACTAGTCAGTTGGGGTTTTTTGCCTATTAAAAATTTTTCTTGAAAAGCTTTATTTCCTGTTTGAGAACATGTGCTTGAAGTTTGGCAAAGATGTGATCTTTGTGTCAGCAGGGGATATTTTTGGGTTGGTTTTGTTTTGGGTTTGTTTTGTTGTTGTGAGGTTTTTTTTGTTGGTAGGGCTATTCTATAAAACATAAATCTGACATGGGCAACCTTAGTTTTTGCATTTCTAGTAGACTATTCAGGGTAGGGAAGCACTTACTGTGGAGAGGTGTGTAATATTAAAAAGCAGTAAATGACAAAATAGCATTAATCGGTAGGCAAAAGGGTAAAGACAGCAGAATAAACTTTGAAATAAAATTTATCGATGTTATCTAACATTTGTGACATACCTAACAAATTATGACCAGACATTTTAAACAAATGCTTTTCTCCAAAATTTCAGAATGTTTTCAAACACTTTGCGCAATACACTTCATGATTAACACTGCTGCAAATACATCCCGGGCAAAAAAGTGCCACAGAGGAAAGGTTTTTTGTGTGTGTAGGGTTTTGTTGGGTTTTTTTCAATATTGTGTTTCCTATTTATATTTTTAGGGAATTATGCAAATTTAATTTATGGAAACAAATGGGAGATTTCCACGGAAAATCTGTGAGTGCAGTGAAGAGAAAGGGAATCTGCTCATTGTTAGTGCAGTCCTTCAGACACGTGGTAAATTTTGAAGGCACTGCTGAAGGACAGAGCCTTTTCTGCTGTCCTTTTGTTGTTTGTCACTGAACTTCTGAGCTGTTATTTAGGAGAGAGAGATGATCAGAAAGGACAGCAAAGACTATGGAAACACTCTGCCAAAATCTGAAATCTGGAGTGTCGTAATTGCATGTTTCCTTCTTGAGGGCTGGACGGGGAGACCAGGGCCTTAGGAGTGTAGAGGAGGGGGAGAAGTTGCGTTAATTCTGTTTCTTGCTGTTCCCTTTGGAGCCCTGATTCCGTGAATGCCTGAGTTCAGTGCCCTGCTTTAATGTGGTAGGAACTTCTCCAGCTTCCTTGTTCTGTCTGTTAACAATCAACTGATTTAGGATCACGAGTGTGTTACAGGACACGGCCTCCTGACGTGGCACTGCCTGTGGGACAGGGATCCATCAGTGCCCTGGTCACACAACGGGACCTAATCGTGCCTCACTGTGTGCAGGTAGAACTTCTGTGAAAGAATGGCGCAGCAGGGAATGGATACAGAGAGAGGAAAGTGTGCGTGGAAGAACTGATGTTACGTTGTCCCGGAGGAGGAACGGTCATCTCAGTAACCGGTGGCATAACTGTCTTCAGATTTGTTTGGCTTTTTGGTTGGTTGGATGGAGATTTTTGTGTGTTACAGAAAAATTGTAAGAGAAGGGTTGCAAAGGGAATAAATGAACAAATTTTGTGCAAAGCCTTAGGGCAGTGAAAACCTGTTATGAAGCATGAGTAGAAGGGATAAGACTTTGTTTAGGGTATAATTATAGGTATGGAACAATTGTAAATTTGCAGGTGAGAAAATACTCTACATCAGGCTTTCCAAGTCCCAGTTGAGCAAGAATGGAATTTGTCTTGGCTAACATCTGTTCCTTTCTGGAGTAAGTGGCTTTAGAGGAAGGCATGAAACTTTAATATGATTTCTGGTTAGCTCAATCTATCTTTCTTTGTATTTTCAAAATATATCTTATTTTATTAGATTCAAGAATACAGGTTACCTATACAAGCTGCTGGCTCCTTACATAAGTAATCACATGATAAACACAATTAGATTGAACTCCAGCAATATTGAAATCACATCCATAGGAAGCTGGCTGACTGCCCAGACATCTGACGTCACCTCGGAGCCACACGCTCGGTCTTGGACAAATGTCTTTGGGCACAGCCCTGTGAAAGTCACTGTGGTTGGGATCTGGATGGAAACAAGCTCTGAAAGTCTGAGTGTTTACGCCTGGTGCCTTCCCAGGCATCTCCCTCCCCTCAGATACCTTCCTGCATGCCTCTGGGTATCCTTGCTGTCCGCAGGCACAGGGAGGAGGATGCCAATCCTTAGCCATTAAGGATTCCTTCATGTATAGCAACAAGTTTCCACTCAGCCTTCCAAACCCTCCTTATGTGGTGTAATAATGTGGGATAAGGACTTCGCTGTGGCCAACGTAATTCTCGGTAAACAGAGACAAGGAATGATGTCTCATTAAAAAATGTAGTGTGGCAATAGGAAAATCGTGTTTATTACCAGTTCTAGAGTTGTATAAATAGAGATGTGAGACATCTGCTGAGCATTGCTGTAGTAGAAACACTGAAATCGCATTTACTCAAGTTAATAAATCTCAGAACTAGGAAGGAAAGTAGTGGAGGGCTACGAGCAAGGCAAATGAAGTGAGCAGCAATGGGAGACTTTTTTGAATATATTTTCACAAGGAGGTAGTTGTATGACAATATTCCATGTTTTAGGATTTCTATGTCCTCATGCTTGTTGAAAGGACAGGACAGACCAGACATAGCTAGGGAAATCCCTGCATCAGGCCATTAATTACTCTTTTATTTAGGTGGTGATGTGTATTGGATTGGGGGAAATGAGAGCTGCATGTGCAGAACGAGCGCTGCCCCGATAGTGGGGAGCTCCCTGTGCTGTTAGGGTGGTTGTAGGAAGATTGCCAAATTGTAGGTTTTTGTCTCTTCCTCACACACCTGCAGAATGTGGCCTTGAAAGATCATTAATGCTTATGATAGAGTGGGAGTTTTTTGGTGGCCTTTTTTTTGCTTGATTGGTTATTTATTTACCTTCTTTTAAACAGTGAATGTGTCTGAATAAAATTCTGAAAATGAAAAAAAGAACTCTTGTTGTTAGTGTAGTTCTAAGCTGCTAAGGAACAGTCATTGTCTAGATTAAAATCCAAAAGTAAATGAGTAATTTATTGCCTGTTAAACATAAGCAAGCAAAATCCCAATACACTGAAGAACGTTTTGAATCTATTTTCACTGGAAAACATAGACAGAAATCTCCAAAAGTTGGTCACTAGTGGGCTAAACAAGGTAATTGTGTCTCCTGTGTGACCAAGTGTGTGTTCTTGCAGGATCACTGATTTTACCTATTGGAACAAGAACAAAATAGAAGGTGCAAGTGCCACAAAGTGTAGTTCCACAAACGTATGCCAGCGTTTCATTTTATGATAACCAAGTTGGTTGAAATAAGGAGAAACTTAGAATTTGTATCAGGTATATTTCAGACTGGTAAAAGAGAGTTCTTGCATTTTATTTTTTTGTTTAGTTTTGGGTTGGTTTTTTATACCCCAAGTTAGACAGCTGGATATTTTTTCTGCTATATTTACCTATTGAAGTTTGCAAGTTATTCTGTTGACCACCACCTATCTCTCATCTCATTAATTTATATTGAGGATTTTTTCGTTTAGCAAAAAAAATCAAATAATGCTGTGCTGTTTTTGTCTGAAACTCCTCCTTATTGCCAGAGCAAAATTAGTTTTAATGGTAGTAATGTTACCTCAACACCTGTCCCTTCCCCTGCAGTGTTGTTTTTCCTCAATAGAAACCCATTCTTCATCCATCTCCATTTTAGCAACCACTTCCTCAAACCCATTCAGCTTTATCCAAGTCTGACACCAAACCAGATTCTCTGTGGAGCATCCACCAATTTCTATGTTCTGACCCTACTGTTAGTATGATGATTTTCTTGATGGTTATTGTTAGAAATTTTATAACAAAAGTCAATTGTGAGCAGCTCAGGAGGAGCAGGGCAAGAGTTTTTCTTTTGATCCATTAATCATTCTAGCTTGAACTGTTTTTTTATGAGATACATTTTTACAATGTGTATTTTGAGGTGGAAAAATTGTAACATTTTGAATATTGTCAGAAAGACCTGAAAACTGGGTGACTTTGAGTGCAGGCTATGGATGTCTGCTTCATGTTCTGTGGACAGTCGTGTGTGTAAATTGAATTGTTGCATTCTGTTTAATTTGAATGGTGGAAATTACTGTAGTATTTAGTGAACCAGTATGATTGCTGGAATGGGGTGGCATGGGAAGACTGAGAGACCTCATTATTTATGGAGCAATTTTTATTTTGTGGCTCATTATATTGACTTAAAATTAATTCACTGTGAGGTTCCTATGAAATTGCTTTGTGTGAAATAGTATTTATTTTACCTTTTAATAACACATCCCAACTCCTATGAAAGGCATGAAAATAAGTGAAATAAATTATACGCAAATAATTATTTAAATAGTACGGAAATGCAATGTGTGGTGCAATTAAAATTCTTGGACTCCCATCAGTCTTCCTGAGTGAAGTCCTAATAATGGTGTTTTTCAGCTGCATTTGCCCATGTCCTTCTCTGGGGCTGTTCCCTGTGAAGTTCAGTGGCAGCTTGGGTCACTTGGAGCCACGCTTAGCTTTAGAAGCGTGATTGTCTTTCTAGTGATGCCGTGGTGAGGATTTCAGGAACACCTGGACGGTACTGTGCTCACTGCTGCCTGGGTTTAAGGCCTCAGGGGATTGAAATCTCTAACTCTGTTGGGGTCAGAAGCTGGTGGACTCCTCGTGGGTGCTGGCAGTCGCCGTGCTCAGAGAGGAGGATGCCCACATCGGAGCGTTGAGGTGGGGTTTGAGCTGTGCAGTGAACTCTCACTGGGATTTTGATACACAGAGGGGTAAGGAAGGCTCTTTAGAACCCTGGCTGTAGGCAAGAAATTAAACTATAACCAGGTCTATCCCTTCCTTGGGTGTCTCCAGGTCTGATTTCCTCGCATCGCTGTGTTTTCTGAAGCTCAAAAAAATGCCGCCTTCTCAGCTGATACTAATCATCTTGCATGCATTGAAGTGTGGATCTGACTGTGACTCAGAACAATTTAATATCAGACTTCATGTCTTATGAAAATAAGTGGCTCCCAGAGGAGAAAGGGCTTCTGTTTTCTTTTATCGCTTGTGATGGTGAGCTGTACTTCAGTCCGAGATGTCCCATGTTGTACTTCCTCTGTGTCCCAGTTCATGCTGTTGGTGCCGTAGGCTTTGATCCCAGCCTTTACTGGGAGAAAATCTTGTAATGGTTTGGGTGGCTTGTGGACAGATCTGATAAGAGACGGTTTCTGATGTTTCCTGAGCAGGTCAGGCAGGGATTGACAGAAAATACAACTGGCGTATGTTTTAAGCATGGAGAGGGAAAGGTATCACTGAAGGGAAGACAGCTCGTGGGAAGAATTATATTGGCTTTGGGAACAGCCCTGGAGCGAGAAACTACTCAAGTAAAGGCTGTGAAGATTGATCTTTTGGGGGTTATTGCTGGAGGGTATGTGAAACATTTTGCTTTCATTAAAATAAATTGTATTTGAGTGTTTTCTAACTGGTACCTTATCTCTAGACCACAATTGAAGGAAGTTACTTTTTGTCCTTTTGGATTGCAGTGGGTGTGTCTGGTTTAGGGTTTTTTACCCTGTTTCAAGGGTGTTTTTTTTAGTTGAAATGAATGGTCTAGGATAGTTACTTAAGTAACAGGTTTCAAAGTGGGAAGGGAAAGTTAAATTCTCGGCGGTGTGTTTGCTCACAGTGAACTCAGCTGAGAAGAACATTTAATGATTTCATTGAAAACTGTCGAGAGCAGCGGGAATATTTGCTTAAATTAATTCACCACATTAATTTCTAGATGACACTGGGTAGCATGGGTATACAGGCTACACGGTAGTTCCACCTTTAGGCATGGACTAGTGTTTTTGGTTTTTTTTTTACAGTGTGATCTTCCCCTTCAGGGGCAGCGTGTAAGATTGGTTACCCATTTGTCAGAATTTTAGACAGCCTCTAAGACAAAGTTGCTTTTGTAGAGAAGTCTGTTTCTGGAGTATGTTCTGGAGACAGTAAGCTGGGGTGGTAATTTTTGTTTATATTTTGGGTGCTTTCTCATTATCCTCATCCCTGTTGAGCTGGACAAAATGGTTACGTTTTAAGGCAAAAAATGTATTCCTGTTTGGGAGCTAATGTGCTGCATTATTCAACAGTAGCCTCCACTCAGTTAAATGTAGTATTGACAGTGGCAGTACCATGCTTCAGTATACTGAAGATTAAGATACGTGTGTGTGTTTGTGGGAGAGCACTTCTGGTGCTTTGGTACACGTAGCCATCATAACCTATTTGTCATTTATCTGTCTAGTTTCAGACCTAGGCACATCACATCTGTGATCCTTCAGAGAACCTGTGGTCAGTGCAAAGGCAAATGGTTTTTGGTGGTCTTCCCCTAAAAAGTGGGAAACAAGCTGCATGGAAGTCTGTGCAGATTCAGAGCCTGCAATGTGATCTTGCATTATCCTGTGTACCTACCATGGAAGTTTGGCCTGCCGTTCATTGGAGTATTTCTTTATTTTATTATTTCATTTAGGAAATTTGTTTTTTTAAAACACTAGTGAAAGCAAAAATCTCAGGAG
This sequence comes from Atrichornis clamosus, assembly GCA_013400975.1. Classification (NCBI taxonomy): domain Eukaryota; kingdom Metazoa; phylum Chordata; class Aves; order Passeriformes; family Menuridae; genus Atrichornis; species Atrichornis clamosus. The sequence continues at coordinate 22,244 of WBMZ01009914.1, forward strand.
GCCGTGCTGAATGACTGCAGTTTTTTGAGGAAAATTCAGAATGAAATTTACCTTCTTTTCTCAGCAAGCAAGAACACAAAAATTGATACTGATTAAGCCCTCCTATGTAGTCATCTTGTTAATTATGATTTTCAGTTATGGCTTGAGGGGGGGAGGCGGTGTGTCATTTTACCCAAAGAATTAAGAAAAGAGTAGCAGGTTGGAGAAGTGTGTCAGTGTGGAGAGACTTGGAATCTTTGAGTTGTTCAGTTGAGCACGCAAAGTCACATGTTTGTGTGGAGGGGACTGAGTTAGTTCTCCTTGCCCGTGATGTCTGGTTCCAGGGTGTCTGACGCAGCAGTGCGTGGTTGGATTTGGGACAGGTGTTGGATCTGTGGTTAGATGTGGTCTTGTTCGGTGATGACTTCCTGTTGCATTTTATTGAGCTGTGTGTTCCTAGAAATGATAAGCTTTGAGTGGCAGCGGGAGATTCTGGCATTTTTTCGTTGTCCTGAGCAACATCTGTAGTCAGCTGTACAGGTTCAGAGGGCAGGCACCTAAGAATCCCAAATCTCTACACGACACTTCACGCTTGCAGCAAAAGTTGCCCTCAGTACATGGCCAAATGGAAAAGGACAATCCGATCTGCATTGTCTTTCCTATTTTCAGTCTGATGGAGAGACTTAGATAAGTTACCTAAACTACGTAAAAACACAGAGAAGACTGGCCTTAGGCCAGAGCTCCATCTTCACGCTAATGGATGAGTGTGCTTTTCGTAACTGTGCTTTTTGGCTGTCTTGTTTCCAGGAAACCAGCATGGCCCTGACTGATGTGCTGCCTTTGGAGGAGCAATAGAATCTGATCAAACCTGGCGTGTGCCAGATCACAGCTGCTCCTTTTGGGCTCTTTTGTGCAAATTCAACCTGGCAACACAATTTTGTACCAGCTCGTCCCTTTGTCTTGTGTGGTGGCTTGATGTGGTGGTTCATGTTCAGCTGAAGGAGCCCTAGACCTGGTTCAGCTGAATTCTTTGGTGTGGTTGCAGAGAGAATGTAGAAAGGTTCCTATCTGTAACAAAAACCTCCAAACCCTTGCAATACAAGCAACAGTATTTGCCACTGTCAGAATTTCAAATTATTGCAGTGCACAGTATGAAGGGAAATCATCTGTGGTAGTCAGTACTGGAATAAGACTTACTTGTCCAGTATCCCTCTGTAGCTATTCAAGGTGCTTTTTCCTTTTGTGTCTGAAGGCTGAAGTTTGTCCTTGCAATTCCAGTGTGGTGGACCAATCTGCTGCTGTGGAGTTGATGTGTTATTCATAAGTGTGCTGTGTGAGGTGTATTTTGCAGTCACAACCATGGGTCATGCACACCAGGTACAGTTCCTTTGTGTTCTTAGCATGCTGGTAGTCCGTGGTTCCAGGCTCCTGTGGATTTATCTGCTGTCCTCTAGAACTTCTCAACAGCTGAAACAACTTCCATTAAACTTGAGGATAAGTAAGAGGGAGTTTGCTTTATAAAGAAACAAACTCCACAATATTTTCTGGGTGTGAACTTCTAACTTAGGAGTGTGCAGTTAAGGTAATTTTAAAGAAATGAAAGTTATTTTATGTGAGTGGCAGACTCTCACATCTCCATATGATTTCCTCATTGGTTCCCCTGTTGGCAATTCACAATCTGTCCTTCAGGCTTGCACTTAATGGGCGAGTGTTCATTGCATTTTCTCCTCCTGACTATCACAGGTGCTTATTTGCTCCTCTCTGGCCTGTGGCACTTATAGGTATGCCTCTGGAGTGAGGAAATGAGGAGTCATTAAACTAGAGGAAATGTGAAAATAGCTTGCTTCAGGCAGCTTATTGCAAGGTTGTTTAGTGTTGGGTTTTCGTCTGAATAGCAGAACAAAGGCACAACAGTACAAGCGTTCTAAAGGCTTCTTCTTCACTGCTGTGACTTGTTTGTTTCTTTTTTTAATTTTTTTTTTTCACCCTCATGTATTATTATGAAATTTTTGGGCTGTTACCTTACCATAGCTACTGCTGTAGGGAAGATGAAAATAGTAACCTGAGTAATAGCATATGCCGGGGATGGCAGTGACACCTCTGCTGGATTGGTAGATAAAGTTCTCACTCTCAGGTTTAGCAGTGGGATAGGTGATATATTGGCCTCTCCTCCATGCTTTGGCACCAAATCCAAGCTGGACGTTCTCCCACGGCCAGGGCATTCAGCTGCTCTCCGCAGGCACGTGATGGGAAGCAGTGGCCTTATCCGATGGCATCTGCCAGGCTGTGCTTGGTGGCCCGTGGCACGGCTGGGAATCAGACTGTGTCCAGGGAAAGAGCAGGCAGAGCCAGGGCCCCTGTGCTTGGTGAGCAGCTCTGGGCATCACGGGAGCTTCGTTCCCGCGTGGTGAGGTTTGGCGATGCTGGAGGTGAGGAGCAGTCGGTTCTAAGGGGGAGCCTGACTGCTTGGGGCTGCAAGGCGTGTCTGGGAGGGAGAAGAAAGTGTCACCCCTCAGGATAAAAAGCAGGGAGGTATCGGGCATTTGGGGTGGCAAGATTTGAGAACAAAGGAGGTGGCAGCAAAGGCCGGGGAGGAAAAATGGCTGGAAAGTGTCAAGGCAGCAGACAGAGGTGGCAGAGGGTGAGTAGCTGGCAGAAGAGAAGCTTGTTTCAAAATGATTGGGACCATTTGGTTTATGTTAACACATTCTACTTCACAGTTTGGGAGGAGTGCAAATAAACTAGGTCATCTCATGCAAGCCTTGTTAAGAGAAACATGAAAAAATGGCTAAGTGTAGTAAGAGAAACTATGGGAAACGTCAAAGATAAAATTGTTTGAATGATTTTATAATTTTAAAATGATTATTTTTATTGGATGTGCAATGTTAACTTAGTGAGGCAGCATGGATTTTATTTTCCCTGATGCTATAGTTAATGATTATCTTGCTTCTTTTGGAGAGTGAAAAATAACAGTGGTCTAGTGTGGCTGGGGCTCTGGAAATATCTGTGACTCAGTAGGCAGCAGTTCTGTAAACAGATGTGAGACATCTCAGAAAAGGATATAAAATTATTTAACCATAAAGCAGTGAAACCATAGAACCTCTCAGTGTGTTTACCAAAGTTCTTATAGGTTCACGCTCAAAGGAAATAAAACCACTACTAGAGAATCTCATTAATTTATATCTCAGTCAGCTTCAAATCTGTACCAAAAAAAAGCATTTTCTGACTTAAAAATATGGATTTATTAGGACACTACTGCTGTGCTGTGACTATCATGGGGAAGTTACTCATCTAGTAAATTAATGGAGGCATGTGTGTTGAACTTCCTTACACAGGCATTCCCTTTTGCTACCCAAAGCAGGAACTGATCACGTTTTTTCCTGCTGTTACAGAATAAGGAATTGGACCAGAGGCAGCTTAGGCTGTAAGAGCAGTTGCGTTAGAGCTGCTACTGAAGTGCACAGGAACCAGGTGTGTGGCTTCCCCGCAGGTTTCTGGTTCGTCATCCTATCTGTCACAGCTACCTTGGAAGGGTCGGTAAAGTTCAGCCCTTGAGAGAAAATCCAATTCATTGTTCACGGTAGCGAGACGAGGCGTGGAGACTGCATAACCACAGCAGCTGGGGGAGGATTTGGCAGTCCTCAGTACCCCTCGCTGTCCTTTCCCTTCTGCTGCCATGGTCTGGGTGACATGGAACATCTCTGTTTGCCTGGCAGCAGAAATTAGTACTGCTGACGCCTTTCTTTGTACACTGGACTCAGCATCTAATGTCCTTGAGGTAAAACAATTCCAGAAGCCTGTCCTGCTAATGAGAAAAAAACCCCCCTGATTTCTTTTTAAGTCTTTGCTAAAAACTTAGTGAAGTGTCTGCTTGGGTTTACAAGTTGGGTCATCGCCACAGAATCAGCAGTGGAAGAGTTTCATTAAACACTCGAGTAGTCTCCAGTTTGAGTGGCAGGAACCCATTAACAACTGAGGGAGGTGATGGGAGAGATTTGTAAATTGGGGAGCTCTATGGTGAAGGTAATCAGGGAGTGATTGTTGTTGCTCTAATACAAAGACTAAAGGCATCAAATGAAACTAAAAAGTGATACCAAAATAAACACAGGGGTTTTTTCTCAGAATATTCCTGCAGAATGCTTTGCCTCAGGACATGGTAATGCTAAAAGTTTATGTGAATTCAGAAAGCCATTATGTATTCATGGCAGAAAAAATCACCTGGAGCTGTTGAACACACAGTTTTTGAGCTGACGTGGAAAGGGAGACTTTTGAAAAGGGTTTGAAAGGAGACTTGTGAATTTGGGAACAGCTCTCATAATGAGCACTGTGTGAGAGAGCATGCTGATGCTCATCAGAAAATACATCAAGTGCATCATTAGCCGTTTGGAGGGAGCCGAAGTTGCTCTCTGGTACCAAATCAGTGATGAGCAAAGTGCAAAGGCCCTTCTTGGCTAATAAAAGAGAAGCCTGGTAAGTGTGTTGTGTTTGAGGCATTAGGAGGTGAAGCTGGTGAAAGACTACAAAGAGATGTGGCAAGACAAAAGCCAGTCATCTTTTCAGAAGGATTTTAAGTGGTTCTGAGTGGGGCGAGACTGCTTTTGCCAGGACTGGCATAAACTCAAGTGTGAGAACAAAGAACTTGAGTTGTATGGATGGATGGAACAGGCCATGTTTTACTGGTGCTAAGCAGAAAGAATTGCAAAATTTAGATATAACCTAGTTAAATCTATAGTCTATATAAAGACAGAACCATATACACCGTAAAAAAGTGTGGGTTTTTAATGTGTCGTTGTGCATCTTGTGTATATATGTGCTTTTGAGCATTTTGAAGATGTAGAGTCACAGTCTCTAAGCCTATGGAAATGGTTTCAAAATAAGAATATGTTTGGTTTTTATTGCCATTTGCTTAAAGTGTAAGGAGCCCTGGAATGTACACTGAGACTTGAAGAAGTAAAATGATCTCGCTTTTCTTTGTGGTTATTTAAAGAGTAAATGCTCTGATTGCACAGCCTTAGTTAAGAGGATTCTTTGAAGAGCAATGGAAATTGAATGGTGGTGTATGTCAGCCTTTCAGCTAATACGCCAACTATATGCTTTAATGAATCTTTTTTTTCTTCCAAAGTGGTCATTACATGAGATTGTGGTTATTCTAATGCAAAGACTAAAGGCATCACATGGAAATAGAAAGTGATGTCCAAAATAATCACAGTTAGGTATATTTTTCTTAGACTATTCCTGGAATCTGCCAAGTATTGCTCAGATACATGCCATAGATCTTTTTTAAACCTTGATTTGTGAATGTTTATGATTTTTTTTCATGTTTTTATGTTAAGAGATTGAGTTTTTTGTGGGAAGAAGTTTTATACTAAGCAGATATTTAACTAAAGGGAGGAATTTTGTGGGTATTTCAAAATTCTAGGAGCACTATAAAACAAATTAAGTTTTAACCTCAGGATGTGGTTCAAACCTTAATTTTTAAGAGAATTCCTTTTAACAACTCTGATTTTTATGTACATAAATGTTTGATTAGAAGCCACACAATTAGAATATGTCACCATACAATTAAAATACATTTCATACATGGTGAATGTTATATCTTTGAATATGAGCAAGGTGGATGGGTTGAAGGTAGGGTTGCTGTTCTAGCTTGGTAAGACAGTCATGTTAAAGTTCCTTGCCTCTTTTTCTTCCCCCTAGATGTTCACAGTTTAACCTCCAATCTTCTCTCTGTGCAGCTGCTGTTCTTTTTCCTGGCAGAAGATGACTTGGGGGGAGCACTGGTTGCAGTGTGGGTGCACGTGTTTATTTCCCCTGGTATTTAGAGGAAATGAAGCTGGGCTCTTTGTCTCTAACACTCTTTGTTTCTCATATTCTGAAAATGTGCTTCTGTATAAAATATTTAAAAGTGTTTGTGCATATATACATATATATAAAATATAGTGTTTATATGAACATGCTTCTTGGGTAGATTTGCCTTAGTTTAGGTTAGAAATAGCAATTATGTGCTAACAAATTGCCTATTACATATGCCCAGTATACAATTTTTCCAGTAAATTTGTAACAGTTTGCTCAGTTCCAAGCCTGTGTGACTGTGTGCTGTCTCTCCAACCCATTCTGGTTTTTGCATGCAGAAATAAATTAATTTGGGTTTGCATGTTAAGTACTGTATTAATGAAAGCTCAAATAGTCACATATATTTATGGGACTTTGCAATTGCTTCACTTCTAAGATGCTTGATAAGGAATTAGAATTAAATACAAACTCAAGGAGCTCCTTTGGCAAATAAGCATAGATGCTCATTGCACTCATCATGTGGCAGTTTTTCGTGCACATAGTATTTACTTTAGCAGCATGCACTGTAGAATGTGCCCCTTAAAGTGCCAATTGTGGCTTAATTATAGACACAGAAATCACTATTTTAAGTTGTTTTGCTGAAGGCTCTGCACTGGGTCTCTCTGAACACAAAATGCATATTTTGGGAACAAAAAACCTGCAGCTAGCAGTACCTGCTGGACATGGATGTGCTGGCATTGTGCTTGCTACCAGGTCTCTATTTTACAAAAGAACTGCCAAAACCATGTTATTAAAGTTTCAAAGTCAAATATTCCAAAGGCAGTGAATAGACAGAAGAAACCATTGCAGGACCGAGACATTCCAGGAGTACACAACACCCCTGGCTCGTGCTTGGCCAAGACCTGCAGGCTCCTCTCAGCAGAGCAGCTCTCTGGCTGTGGGTCCCTGCCCGGGGTGATGCAGGAGCTCTTCCCTCCCTGCAGCAGCACTTTGCACTTCTCCTTGCAGAATTCCAGGGGTTCCTGGTCTCCCCAGATGGCAGCCCTGCCTTCAAGCGTGGCTGCTGGTTGCCCACAAACTGGTGTTACCTCCAAACCTGATGAGAGTGCAGTCCTGGGCTTTCTCGAAGTCACGGATGGAGACATTGGATAGGTTGGGTCCCAGGAGAGATGGCTGCAGTGTCCTGGGTGTTACTGGCCTCCAGGTCACCATAGAATCACAGACGGGTTTGAGTTGGAAGGGTCCTTAAAGATAATCTCGTTCCAACCCCCTGCCATGGGCAGGGACACCTTTCACTATCCCAGGTCACTCCAGGCCTCATCCAACCTGGCCTTGAGCACTTCCAGGGATGGGGCAGCCACAGCTTCTGTGGGCACCCTGTGCCAGGGCGTCACCACCCTCACAGTGAACAATTTCTTCCTCATATTCACTCTAAACCTGCCCTCTGTCAGTTTAAAGCTGTTCTCCTGTCACTACTGCCCTTGTCCAAAATTATTCTCCGTGTTTTTTGTAGGTCCCCTTTAGGTACTGGAAGGTGCTCTAAAGTCTCCTTGAAGGTTTTACTTTTCCAGCTCTCTCAGCCTGGCTTCATAGCAGAGGTGCTCCAGCCCTGTAAATATCCTTGTGGCCTCGTCTCAGTTGCTGAAGGACTCGTTAATTGGTGTGTTTGAGGCCCAGCCGTGTTGCCACCCATCTGGCGGTGTGTCATCCAGCTGGCAACACCCCAGATTAGATACGTGTGTGTTGTGGGGTATAAGCTGGGGTAATAGCCTCTGCTGCTCTCCCTTTTCCGTAAGGATAGCAGAACACCTGCCTTTCTGCAGCCGTCGAGGAGCCCTCAGTCTCCACGAGCCTTCTGACATGACAGTGGTGGCCTTGCTGTGACCTTGGCTCTCTGCACCCTTGGACACAGCCCATCTGGTCCCATGGGTCAGGATCAAATAATCCCCGATATGAGCCTCAGCCTTATCTCCCATCTGCTGTCACTAAATCATCCACCTCCTTCAGCAACAGGCCCACTTTTTCCCTGTTTAGCCTTTTACTATTATTTGCAGCATTAAACGTCAAACTATTTTCTAAGCATTTCCATGAAATGTTGATTTGAAAAGTTATAGTTTATCAGTGAAATGTAATGCAGCGTGTGTTACCCCCCAATTATATGTGCATTAAGTGTTCCCATAAGAAGTCTAAACTGAATTTTGCAAATTTTTATTTAATTATAGACTTACATTTCAGGATGTATTAGGCCACCCACTAAGTGTGAGGGCGTTCTAGATTGCTCCCAAAGAGCTACCGGTTGCTTCGGGAAAACTTAGTTCTTGTCAACCTGATGAAGTTTACAGGAAATCTTCCTACAAAAATGACAGCAGCTCTCCTTTGACTTCTCTGTCTTACCTGATAATTTAATTTTAAAAACATGAAATCTAATATTTGAAATAACTTCTTGCTAGTGACAAGTATAAATATTTTTCATTTTTATTCGGTATTTAAAGCAAGTGCCGTGGCTGTTTGTGTATGAATGTGTGCATTTGTACACTGCATAGAAAAACACTCAGCATTTATGTGTGCTTCATTCATTTTACTGTTATGAAAAAAACCCTTGTATGTCTAGCCAGAACAGAATTTTACTGTAAACCTTGTGCAATGTGCTCATTTGTATGGGTTGCTGCAACGGGAATTTTTCAAATGCATAATGTGGTGGTCATGATAATGTGTTTACAGAGTGTAAAATTTGAGCTTGAATTATGATTACTAAAATAATTGATCGTCAGCATTTGTGCTTTGCATAAGAAGAGTTCAGGAAAGCAGAATATTAAATAAACAGCATGTTGGATGAACAGCATTTCTCTTTCCTCACAACTCATCAAAGAAACAAAAACTAAGAAAAGAGCATGTATTCTTATTGCCAGTTACTGTCCAAGGAGGATAATGATGCAATCTTTATGACCTGCTAGAACTGTATGCTTAAAATAAATTTCCCATTACATTCCTCTCAGTGTTAAAATACAGTCTTTCTACCAGCAGATAAGTTGTGCCAAAAATAAAACTAGAAAGGTCTCTCATACATAGTTTCTGGTTATTAAATAATGTGCACTCTCTCTATCCCTTCCCAGCAGGCTTTTTTGGTTTCTCCGGTGACTTAAGGAACTCCTGCAGGAACTCAAGGAGCTGGTAGATGTGGGGGGTGAATGAACAAAATTAAAGTCCTCTCCTTAGAATGTCTCTCCATTTTGATCATCTTGCAAATGAGTAGCAATGTATAGAATTTTCTGTTTGTTGTAAAACAATATTTGCAGCATGTCTCCAGTACCTAAAGTAGAGCATTCAAACATCAAACGGGGTCTTGGTTTTGTGGGAATTTTAAGTTCTGTATGAAAATTACTAGAGAAATTGTTAGGATTTAGAGGCACATAATTAATAGCGGAAGTCAAACGCATTGTGCATTCAGTGTGTTTGATCAACCCATGTTCTGGGAGCGTGGTCTTTCAGAGAGGCAACCAAAGTGCTCTGTAGTGTGTGTGGGCCAGGGAGAAGGATGGAATAAACAGCTCTGATCAGAGTGGAAAAGCACAGGGAGCCTCGTGCTCTGTTTTGATGTGCAGCATTGGCTGCTCTGAGTACAGAAATGATGCTGTCTCGGGGCCGAGGCCGTCGACAGCGCCGTCGGTGGAAGTCTTTCAGAGTGATGATGCATTAGTCTCACAGAGATGTTTACACCCCCGTGCCTTTGTTTTCCTGGAACACTGTGGTCTGGAAGTGTGGGAGTGATGCAGCTGCTGCGGAGCCAACAGGTTGTGCAGGGGTTTGGATGTGGCAGCAAAGAGGGTGAATGTGTCTAACGTGGCATAGGCTAGAGGAATACAGGAGTCGGCGTCCTCCACCCCCCACCTTTTTGGTTTTGTTCCCTTTGGCTGTCTCTACCATCTCTAGTGCATCTCTGTTTGTATGCTAAAATGATCAAATCAGTAATGATCGCTTTCTTGGGGTTTTTATGGTTTTTCTTGTTTCTTTTCTGCAAGGAGTCCTTCAGGACTTCTGAAGATCTCATTTCTATTCTTGTGATAGCAGGTGCCTTTGATAATCTGTTTTTCTCCAGTCTTGATTATTCTTTTTTGGTGTTATTTGTTTCTTCCTTTTGGCAATTACATCCTCAATTTTGGGTTATTTTAGATTTCTATTGCTAAAATCAAAACACAGTCACTAACCATCTTTCTGCATTTGCTGATTTATTTTTTCAGCCAGTGAGCCCCCTGCCCCTTTGGCATCCTAGTTGTCTGCATATGGTAATTTATATTGTCTCTTAGCTGCAAGATATTTTTTGTTCAGCAAATTATTTGTGTTTGTTTGCAGTCGATCATTTTTGTTTAATAGCATTTTCTATTCCATGGCACAGCAGTGTCCTAGGAGAAAAGGATTTTCTCCTGGTGCTCTAATGAGTTGTTTTCTTAGCTCTCCCAAATGGTGTCCCATTCTTAGAAACAGTCCAGTAAGTGTCCTTGTGGTGTGGATGTACATCAGGGTTTGGCAGATTCATTCTGCCTTGTTTGGAAATTTCTCGGGCACTGAACTGAATAAAAGTGAATCCGACAGCGAGTTGATGGAGCCAGAGTGGCAATTAGATGCCAGTCCCGGCTTCCTGGATCCTTCTGTGCACTCTCTGCTGAGGGACTCCAGTGTCTGAGCTCAGTTGCTTCGCAGGAGGAATGACTCGGCACAATGTGAATCCCCAATGTCTCCAAGCCAGGAATGATCTGAAATGAGACTTCTGGTGCGATGATCAAAAGATTTTTTTTTTACAGTTTCTATGAGTAAAATCCCTCCAAAACCAGCAAAAGGGTTGTATCTGCTGATCAAAGGGTCCTTTGGCACCCCCAACCAGTGATACTCAATGCAAAGGGAATTTTCAGAAAGCTGATTAAAAATTAATAATTTTTGGGGGAAAAAAGCCCAGAGATAAATCCTTAGAGATCATGTTCCTTTAATAAAAGTCTTTATTCAAAATGAGAAGTACCTGAATACCCACTAGAAAACAATTTCTGTAATACATTCTTTGCACCACATTCCCTATTTGAAGATATGGGAGGTTTAGAAATGCCTTATTTATAACCTGTTTTGTTTCTTGTATGGAGATCTGTTTGATTTATCTCGATCTTTGCTACTGTACAATTTACCATATTAAAAAAAAAAAATTATTTCTGCACCTTAGATTCTTACGGATTGTATTGATCTTTCAGGGCCTTTCATGTTTTTGAAGTGTGGAAGACAGTGAAACCTAAATTCAGAAGGGGGTTTCTGAGGTTTCCTTTTTTTATAGTGTATCTATTTTATGTTATTGATTCCTTATTTGCTACTGTACAAATGGGAACAACTTTATTATTCTTTTGACATTGCTTGTAGTTAAAATGAGCCCTCTTGGTCCAGTCATTGGTGTTTCTTACTGGTGTTTCAGAAGGGGTACAGAGGAGGAACTGTAAAGAAACTTGTGGCTGAGATGTACAAGTTAATGATCAGTGAGCTGGGATTCTCTGATACCCCAAGTGAACTTTTGGGGAATGCTTCCCTGCAGATGTGAGAGCCAGTGTGGCATTGCTGTGTGTTCATTTTAGAAGTGAAGTGCAAAAAATTTAGCAAAAAATGGTAGTTTTGAATGCATACTGAATACAAAAATAATTGCGGGCGTGATTAAGATAGGTGACTTTCTGTGGCAACTGCCCTCTTATTCTCTCTTTCTCAGGGTAATTATTTGAAGATTACTATAGTCTGGATACAATTTTGTGGTTTATTTAAATATATTTGCTGATTTTGAATTAGATGTTAAAGCTAAACTTAAAAAACAAACAAGCAAAAAAACCAACCCACCCAGAAGAGTAATTAAATTTTCTTTATGTGTTGTTTGGTGCTCACTGTTCCACTTTCAAAGGAGCACCAACCACCTCAGGATGTGGGTATGTCCTGCTAGGGTTTTCCTGGGGCCTGTTTCCAGTGACTTGCATCCCGAAACAGAGAGGCAACCTAGTGCTGCCTGCCTTTGCTGCCCTACTCCAAATCTTTTTCTTTTTAAAGTATGGAACTGCTCTTTAAATATCAAGGCTGATTGTAGATGTTGTTTTAAGGAGGTCTTTTAGGCTTTAATTTACACCTTTGACTACTTAATACCAGAAGAAATGTCTGCTAGGCCCGGGGTGCATCAAAGTGAAAACAATTTAATCAACAAGCAGAAGCCCTTGTTTGAAGTAATTGATTGTAATTTTGCTTTAGATTTGGAGAAATCTAACTTCGTCGAGAAAATAACTGTGCTGCAATCTATTCAAATGTTTGATTTGCTACTAAGATTGAATTGTTGTAGTAGAAGTGGTATTTATTTTGCTAATCAGGCTGATTTAGTGCTTTGTTCTGCTTTTGTTAAAACACATAACCTTTATTTATACAAATTATTTAAGATTTTATGACTTTTTATGAAGTTTCAGAGTTGATGAATAGCATGTTTCTAATTTATTGTGTCAAACCTCATTCAGAGAAGGTGTGTACCTAATTCACAAAATCTTCTCTTGGTTTACTATTGCAGTGTGCTGTATAAACAGGGACTATTTATGAAAACTTCTGCACTTAAAATGAGGAAAAAGTACTCTTTTGACAGTAGTGAAATGGATTGACTTTGTTGTTCAGTATTTTGGAATTAGTGAGGGTTTGTTGTCTTATAATTGGCAGATAAATTTCTTATCCTTGTCCAGAGTACATATAAGGCACTGAAGCCAGTTGAATGCAGAGTGATTGGGGTATTAAAACCAGTTTCTATACCATTGTAAAAGCAGACAATTTAACACTTTTAGTACATGAACACTATGCCTGTGACTTCCAGCAGTTCCATTGGTGGCTTAGCTTTCTTCAAAATTTTATGCATTTTTCTGATTATTTCATTTATCTGAAATTTTTCTAGTAGCTTAAAGCAGATTTTGGTACAGGCTGCCATAATTTTAAATTGAATTTGAAATTAAAATTTCCATCTTGACACGTGGTGTATTGATAGTATCTATATCTGCAGTGAGTTCTGTTGTCAAAACACTGAAGAATTTCAGTTTAAGAGTCATAAAAGGATTTTTTTAATAGATTTTTTTTTTTACAAAAATGAGAAAAAAAAAACCCTTTTAAAAAAGAACAAACAGAAATTCTTCTGTGGTACTCCCTTCTCTTCTTTTCTTCTGTGGCACTGGACAGGAGACATGGCCCTGCTGTGCGGAGATAGTGCCCTCCAATTCTCTGTAGGCACCATCACTTAGTTGTGTTTTGTTCTGGTTAAAATAATAAGCAGTGTGGTTTAAAATTTACTGTGGAGTATCTGTAGTGATTGTGTTTTAGTCTTTCTTCATTCTGAACATATTTAATATTGATGTCATAGAAGTGTTAGTGTTCTTTTATCAGAGTTTTTAAGTTCGCTGTGCCTCGGTTCTGGCTTTTTGGGTCTCTTTGGCCGTGAGTAACTCAGCTGCTCATCTTGGGCAGTGCCCAGAGTTTTTCCTTGCAAGAGTTTGGTTAATGCAGAAGAGAAAAATAAACCTCTCAGGAGGGTTTGGGTGGAGTGCCTCAGATGCTGAAATGACCTCACCAGGTCGAGTCTGTCCGTGGCTAAGGATGAGCAGTAGTATCTTTCTGGTTTGTTAATCGAACTAAATGCAAATGTTGGCTTTAATGTTTCTGCAAGTGCACCTCTCTTCCTAAAATGTGTCACATGAGAGATGTGACATGTGTCTATACTGGCGAGTGACATGTGAAATCAGGTTGCCCCCTTGGCAATTTTGTTAAGTACTCCCACAAGCGAGAAGCTGTGTTTGTTTCATTGCACCACGTTGCTGGAATCCGGGGTTATTTCCTTATCTTACCCTTTATGGCTCTACAGCATGCGCTGGGACAGTGGAATTTCGTGCGGTGATGGGAGGCTTCCTAGATCGCTTTCAGTCATGTGTTCCTAACACTTTGCACTATTGTTGCTTCTCTGGCGTGGAATATTTGCACTTTCCTGTGGCTGCATGCCTTCATCCACTCTCATCTTTGTCCCCTGAGCCCATGGGTGGTCTCTGGCTGGTCCCACGGAGCCACTATCTTCAAAATTTGGTAAGAATGTTTGGCAAGTGCCATTTTGAGGTCTGGCAATTGTCCAAGTCAGTTAAGAATTCTGTAGTAAAGGCGTTACACAATGAAGTTATAAAAATTAACTCTTCATATGCAGGCTAAAATAAATGAATGTAGTTTAAAATTAATTTTTACTGCTTTACAGGAAGATATTATTAGGAACAAAAAGATCAAACTAGTAAAGTTTTCTGAATCATTACATTAACAAATTAGCTAAAAATGCCCTAAGGAACTTATCTTAACTTGACAAAAGAACAAATAGTGCTAATTGCTCTTAAACTGAGCTTGTTTAGTCTGCAGATGTTGCTAGCAAAACTACATCGTTTTTGTTTTTGTGGGAGGGGGAGCCTCAGTGTGTAGGTGGTGAGCACACCCAGCCTGCTACAAGTCCAAGAGGGTCAACGAGACTTCTCTGAAAAGGTGTCAAAACCAGTCCAGTAGTAGTATTCCTGGGAGAATATGGCAAGTGGATTTATTTCTGGGTAGAGTTGGTGTAAAAAAAGAAGGCGATATCTTAAATGGGTCAGAAGTGCTAGTGTTTGAGACATTTTTGTAATTCCAAGATTTTGCTTGTTCCTTAGGCAGTGATAAGAAAGATACAACACAAGAAAAAGTCTGATAAATGTTTGCGGCTGTACAGTGTCTTACACACACAAAAAAATAGATATATCTCCTTGTTTTTTATCTGATCTCTTCTGAAGTAAACAGTCTCTTCTGAAGTGCAGCAGCTTGTAAACCTGGATTATGATTACTTGTTGGTGATGGAAGATGCATCGTTATCGGGCTGCCAAATCCTGTGCATTTATTGCACTGTACTGTATAGGGTCTGTGTATCTATTAGTGCTAAATACCTCATATTGTTCCATTTCAACATTCTGCCACTGGCTTGGAAAAGAATGGCAGAAAAGCGTCCTCAAAAAAAACAGGGAAGAAAAGCCCTTGACTAGGTGTGACTAAAATAATATCTGCAGTGTTCCGTTTGGAGAAGAACCAGACCCCAATATTTGACGTTTGACACTGAGGGGAAATTCTTTTGCTAGGTGGAGTGTTTTTGACAAGTGTGTGTGTTTGGTACTCCTCACCCAAGCATTTGTCACTTGTTTCCTTGGTTAAGCCGTGTGCACTAGCATGATCACAAAAAGCAGCAAAATTTACAGGCCTTCTGTTCATTCTCCATCAATAAAAAGAACTAAATATCTGTAGATTCAAACTGAAAATAGAGGCATAGCTGGTTGTTTTGGTTTTTTTTTTTAATTCGGAGACATTCATCACTTTTTAAAAATGAAAACTGGACTGGTCTGTGGATGCTTTATTGAATCTGTATCAGAGCACCAAAAACCATGCCAGGAGCAAGTCATTTCAGTGATGGTACCTACCTGGCATATCTTAAAGTGTGGGTAAATCTTCTATCTTTAACAAGTCAAAAGATTTAGGAAGTTTTGTTTCCCAAAGACCAAGAACAGAGGTCTTGAGTTTGTGACTTTCTCTGACCAGTCTAGTAGATCACATTGATAAATATGAGTTGCCTTAAAAAAAAGCCCCAAACCCACTGGTTTCATGAGGCCCTGGCAGCAGTTACAGGGAATGAGAATTCTGCAGGCGACTGCAGAGGCAGAATTCTGTAAATGAAATTCCCAAATGGTGAAATCCTATCCCCAGCCTATTCCAGTTTGAACGAGATTTGCAGGATGCAAGCTCAGCCAGTTTCAGATTCCTGGTGTGAAACAATCAAGATAAGAATCAAAAAGTAAAGAAAGGGAAAAGCCCTGTTAGATCAAAAGCTATACACTAATCTTTCTCCTTAGGCAGAATTACTCCTTCCAGAGGCCTTACTACTCTTGCTTAAAATAACAGAAGCCCCATGGCACAGAGAGTTTCTCTTAACTTGTCTTCAGCTGCATGGTTTTGTTATGGGGAAGTTTTTCCTGGTTATTTAAAATGTATTTCCAGCTACCCAATCTTCACTAGATAAACCTAAATCTTTTCTTGCCCTTGACATTTCCTCCTGTGAAATTGCTGTTTCTTCTCCTGGTCAGGGATGTTACATAGCTCCTTTTAACGAACATCAGCAATTTTTTCCACTTTTTTAACTGCTTGTAAAGTTGTGTAATAGGTTATCTAATCACACTTCCACTTGTTTGTAGGATAAACACCTTCTATGCCTTGCTCTGTATGTCTAATACCTAAGTTCAAAGGGGATATAAATTGAGCTGTACAGCTGCAATGACAGTAGGAAATTCAACAGAAAATATTTCCAGTGAAACAAAAATACTGACATCACTTGTTTTGGCAACAAATTAAGTTTGCTTAGGGTTTTTTTTTTAACATTCATTTTCAATAGAGAAAAACCTTTTCGTACAGTAGGAAAACCCAACATAATTGAAAATTTAATGAACATAGCAAACAGTATTTTTAGGAAAAGTGGTTTGTTGGGTTTTTTTGTTTTGTTTTTTTGTTGGTTGGTTGGGTTTTTGTTTTGTTTTGGGGTTTTCAATTTTTTTTTTTTATTTTAGGATGGACAACCCTCCTAAAACCTATCTGGGAGGCACACAGTTTAATAGTTCAACTGTATACATGTTGCTGAACCCTCTTTGCTGCTTAGGATAGACTTGAATACGGGCACTGTTAGGTTGTTACCAATTAATCATAGCCTAGTGAGAGTCTTTGTGGGACCTCTCTACTGTGGTTTCATTTCCTGATGCTCATCAGTTCTTTTGAATACGCTGTCATTGATGAATCAAATAGATGTTTTCCTTGGTCATGCTTAAGTCGTGTTTTTAAAAAAAAGAAAAGCAAAGAACAAGCAGCATGATTATATTAGTTTAATATACCGCTGTTGATTAATGATTTTAGTCCATTTATTTAATAAGTGCTGTTCTCCTTGACCATAGTGCTAAAGTAAATATTTTGCTATGTTTCTCTGTACTGTAAGCTCCTTATTCTTTGGAACAGGTTTTGGTGTCTCTTATTCCAAGTACAAGTCTAATACTAATGCAACTATTTTACTCTTCAGTCAGTGTGACAGACAGACAGCTCTGGTGTCTAAAAGGTTTGAAAAGACAACAGAATAATAGCTATATATTTTATACAGTTAGTGGCTGTATTGTTTCTGGTACAACTCATCCCTGGTACATCATTCCATGTTTGCTGTGAGGTTTTTGTGCTGGGATCCCTTTGGCTGTCCAAGGCACCAGGCATCCCTTGGAAACATGTATTTTGATGATGGAGCTATAGGACAGTGCTGTTCCTGCATTTCTTCCCTTTGAGGGCTGTGTTCCCTCTTCCTTTCTTGAGCCCGTTCTGTCCTCTTCTGACCCTGAAGTGGGATGCTGCAGGAGCTAAGTGGTAGAAAATGATTAATTTTTTCAGAGGCAAGGAAGTGTTGAGAACACCCAGCTGGGGGAGGGTAGATGGGGGATACTGAGGTCTCCCCACACAATAGCAGTTAGGTCTTGGCTAGGATGTGACTTGAGCATAAAACTGAACCAAAGCCTTCAGGTGAGCAGTACCTCTGAGCTCTTAGGGACAAGAGCCAGCTTATTTGGGAATGTGTGCTGTCCCTCTGCCCTCCACATTTTTAGCCCCTGCTGCAGGGGTGGCTTCCTTGCTCATGAGGCGGAAAAGCTCGCCATGGTAATGAGAGGCACAGGCTTTTTTCCTATACCCTACTCTGCAATTTGTCACAGCTCAGTAGCTGCTGTGTAAGAATAAGTTGTCCTTCTAGCAGGGATGGCTGGATAACCAGTGCATGAACAAGGGCAGCCCTCTCCAGGTAGGTTTTAACTCCTTGTGAGCCAGGGCCCTCACATAACACTGCAAAATTGCTCTGTTAGAGAAATGATGGGGGCATGGGAAGGGCAGAGGCAAAAGGTTTATAGGAAAAATGATATTGTCTACTGCTGGTATGGTGTGAAGATTTGGAAAAAGGGAAAAAAAATTCGTGTGTTGCTTGGTGTTTGGCAACTTGTCTGCTGCTTAGTCACAGGGTTTACCTGTACAGGAGGTTAGGTTCTGTAGGTTATTTGTGTGAAAATACAACTGCACGGTAGTTCTGTCAGAAGGTGATGCTGCTGCCTGAGTACACTGTGCTTCAGATGTCACTCAGTTTTGAAAAGTTCCTGGGCAAATGAGAGGGGACTGTAAGCAGAAGCACAGCAGTTTTAAATGACCAGTGTATTTGGAAAGAAATGAAATTATTCCTTGGTGCATTTAATTGATGATTTCAGGGCAATCAGTGTTACCTTTCTTGGCAGTGTGAGAAGCTTATGTTTTTCTCTGGCTTTGCACAAAATAATAGTAATAATTTTAGGAAGAATCTGGAATCCATTATAAACACCTTATTTTAGTGAAGCTATATCCCAGGAACATCTGGAGTATATGAGCCCAAGCTCCACCACAAACTTAGCTTTTGGCCTCTGGTCTGACTTGAAGTTTTCAGAAAAATGTTTTCATACCAGTGGATTTTTAAGTGCTTTTGAGTATTAAAAGTAACTCTTAATTTTGAGGGCTATTTTAAAAGAATTCTTGGATCCTAACTCTTGAGCCTGTGCTATTACTCTCACATACCCAGTATCACAAGTTAGGTGGATTTTTTTTTTTGAGCATTTTGGAATACCTTTGTTTTTAAACCTGACACTTGGCTGCAAGGGAGGCATTCCTGCAGCGGGCACAGGGAAGGCAACCAGCCTTCCTGCCGTGTCCTCAGACAGGGAGAGGGCCACTGCAGCACCCCTGGGTGTGCACGACGTTCAGGGTCAGTGGCCACAGCAGAACGACCTGGGCCTGTTGACGTCAAACTGTCTGCAAACACCTCCTGCAGCAGAACCCAAGTCCTGCTGCGTTGCCTGAACGTCCTCAGCAGCTCCTTAGCTTGGCTTGGCAAAAATGTCGGTCTGAGCTGTTACTCTGAGAGAATGCCCCGTCTGACTTTGGGTGTCCAAAAACCTCAAGGTGGTGGTGGTGCCAATGCTGAGGGAAACACAGCCAGGGCTCCAGGGGTGGTTACATTCATTGGGGTTGAAAATAACACAGTATTGTCATACCCTTCTGTTATTTTGGGAAATTGCCTTATTTAAACTTTTTGAGCCTAGTTCCAAATGTGACGTCTGTGTAAAACATGCGTCTCACCTCCCCTGATCATGGCCTATTTGAGAGAGAATTTTAATGAATTCAATAAATTAAGCTGCTGTTCTTCTTTTGCCCCCACTGTAACAATTTCTGATGCTTGCCATAATCTAGATAAGTTCTTCTGCAAGGCCACCATGAATCCCAAAGCAGAGGACTATGTTGTTCTGAAAACACAGTATCTGTGTAAAAACACAGACGAAGCAGGCACTGTTAGCAGAAGAAGGTGATTTTCCCAGGAAAGCGCTTTGAGCTTTGTTCCATATCCCCACATCGGAGACAAATTAAATAGTCCTGGTAACCTTGCAACTATCAGTTCCCTACAAACACATTTCCATGTTGACAAAAGCAGCTGCTGCCTTCCTTCAGCTGCGAAGGCTCATCCGAGTTAACGGGCTCTGTGTGGGGAAGGGAAGGGAAGGGTTGTCACCTAGCAGTGTGGCTGAGTCAATTTAGCAAGCTGGAGCAGGCTGAATTAGTATCGTGAGAAATTATGGATCTCCTACCTAGATGAAAGGGAATGGAAAACAGAATTCTGATTTTTTTAAGTGGTATATTTTGTTTGTGTCTTGGTTCAGTTTTTAGGTATGTATTTGAAATCTGTAATAAAAATGCTGATAATAACACAGTGGCCCGTAAATGTTACACATCAGATTTTTCTATTTTTTTAGAGAAGGAAAAATCTGTTTCTCTTTCCAATTTGAGATTAATATGCTGAGACCACCCAGTTTAACAGGCTGTTTTTGCTGATTAATGCTGCAGTGATGAATTTAAATTTAAAACACAGTTCTAGACTAAAAACAAAGAGAATTTTTTAATCAATATGCTACTGTTATTATCAATATCTCACTAGTCATCATGTCCAGTATTTTCAGGAAAAGAAAACCCCAAATACAAATTGGGAACTACCTTTGAATTTTCACAGGTGAGCCTCCATCCTGCAGGTAGGAGTCCATGAAGGTGGGGATTTGTGAGTGCTCTAGAGGCCAGAGTCCTTTCACATAACACTCAGTGTTTTGAGTAATAACCATTTATACTCTTTCCCAGTCTAGACCGGGTTTAACTTCATTCTCTAGGATCTTCTAACTTCCAGTTTATGTGAATTGGATTATTTGCTAATGAATTTCATTTAAATACCTTGCAAGTGAAATGGTGCTGCAGCACTGCCCGCCCTCCTTCCCGCCGGTCCCGGCTGATTGGTACTGACAAGATTACTGGGGTGCGTTATGGGTTTTTAATGGAGCTGGCTAACTTGGTTTCCTCTCCAGAAATCCAGCTCCTTCCCTTTCGGTGGGCGTGAGCTGTTTTCTGTGATAGCCTCAATTTTTGACTTAGAGAAATTGGTGTTTAAACTTCTCTACAGCTGCTGCAGTGTTGTTTTGCTTCAGTCTGACTTGTCCTGTGTTTCTCATTGCACGGTGAATCCTGTTTCTGTGCACTTCCAGGAGTGGTTTCTATATCCAGATGACCTTTTCTCCAGAAGAGTCCTGTCTGCTTTTCCAGTTCTTATTCTTTATCCCCTCAGATACCGTGCTTTGTTTTAGTAATTGGTTCACATATGTTCATAGACATACAGGTGCTTGTTCTATGAGAGAGTATTTCTGAAGTGTGGAGAGTTGTGCAGCTTTAATGTGATGTGAATGTTCAGGTTAAGCATTTCTGCTTTGAAACATCCAGAAAGCCAACTTACATCAGGTTTTTCTATATTTCTGATGGAATAAACGTAAAAGACAGAACAAAGATCGGGAAATAAAAATTTCTCAATTGACAGAGAAAAGCTGTTTCAGATAAAATTTATGTGTGGATATCTCTCTGGGCAGGTCTTAGATACTTTCAGTGCTTCCTGATGAGGCTTCTTGTAAAACATCCTCTGTGACGCCCACGCCGTGCTCCCAGTGAAGTATTGGAGCAGTCTGCGTGTCATTTTGTCACTAGGAACCCTATTGCTACCTACTAGTTTCAAGTAATGACAGCTTTTAACGATGTCTTGTGTGTGGTGCTGATTTCCCCCCACACACACACTCATACATATTTGTTTCTGCTGAATTTTCTGAGTTGGTATTTGTCTCAGTTTAGCTTCTCTGTTAGATCTGAAAAGCAGATGTTATTGTAGACGTACTGAATTGCTTAAAAAAAATTGCCATACATCACTGTGGAACTGTGATTAAAAGAAATAACTTTGGTTTTCTCTGTTTATGTTCCAAGCACGGCAGTGGTAGAATCACCATTAGCTTTGTGTGTGCCTATTAACCAAATGAAAGGAAGGATTCAATGGAGTGATTAGTTTTCAATTTAGGCTTTTAAAATTATTGTCTCATGCTTTTTGCAGCCTAGTAACTGAGGGGAATATCCAGGATTTAGTTATTTTTAATTCTGTTTTGATTGGGACACTTTTTCCAGATACTGAATCCAGATAAAAACAGGATAGTCAAGGATAATTTAGAAGAAAAGATACTGTGTCCTTAGAAGGCTTTTGTAACTTACAAAGCACAACATCTAATGACTAAATTTGTTGTTAGAGCTCAAATAGCACCAAAATCTCAGAAAGTAGTATAAACAGTGTGATCCTAAGAGGATTAGAAAGAAAACACAAGTGCACAAGTTCACATGAGGAACAGGAACAATTCAAAGCTTGCACAAAAAACGCGTGTGTGTTTTACACACAAAAAAAGTGTAATGTCTGGGAAGGAGAAAATAGTGTCAACAGCAGCATTTCTGCAAGGAAGTGGCTAAATATTTCTGCACGTAGCTTTTAGAGAAATCCTTGCTTTGAGCTGATTATGTTTGGAAACAGGTAAGGACAGTGTACATCAGTGTACGTCTGGGCTGTGTGTTTATAACCAGATTTGTCACTGTGCTGGTGCTGGGATTGTTTTGATCTGTGGTTTCCTTTGTGCCACACAATGACTGCTTGGTTGATAGCAGCAGCCCAGTCTGTGCAAGCCGCATGGAATGGTGTTTGCTGCCTCGGCAGTTGGTTTGGCATGTTAGTGTTGACCCTGCAGGTGGGAACTGCCTGTGTCATGCAACCTGGGTTTATGGGCTGGGGCATGGCTGGGCTCTGTGCACCACAGCAGGGTTCTGTTCACAGGGAGATGATGTTGGGTGTTGGTCCAAGTGTATCAGGTGTGTCATTCTGGGCAGAAAAAACTGGTGTGGGCAAGGCTGATGAGCACTGGCTTCACACGCAGCAAAATATTCATTCTTTTTAAGTTGAGGGGAGCAGTCTTCAGTTGATGTTGCATGTATTGGTCATTAGGCATTGGTGAATTGTTCCCAGCCCCTCCAAGATGAAGGATCCAAACTCACAAGCTCCTGTGCGTTCCCCCGGTGTGCTTTATCAACTTCAAGGGCATCTGGTGGATTATTTTTAAGTGTCACATAGTGTAGCTGTTACTACCTCTGGGCACCTGTTTAAATCACCATAACATGTTGGAATATTAAGGTGAGAGTTAGTCTAAAATCAATAAATTATAACTGTCATCTGCATAGTTTCAAGGTGCATGCCAAAATCCAGTAGGATAAATTTGGAAAGAGAAAAAGCTGCTGATGAGGCATTTGTACTCAGCAATTGATTCTGAAGAAGGACATTGCAGAGTTTTCTAAATGTTTACATGTCATTTCAGGCACCCTTATTTAAAACTGGAGCCTACAAGCAATTAACATTGAGTGAGGAATGAAGTGAAGTCAGTGAACCCTTTCTTTTCTCTCATTCTCTGCTCTCTTGAGTCTTTGCTTCCAGCTTCTTTCCGTGTCACTGCCCTGTTTAGATGTAAAGCAAAGGACAAGAAGCCTCTTCCACGGATCAGGCGGAAAGGTTTCCCTCTCTGGCTTCGATGATAAGTACTGCACTCAAGATTGCACAAGGGCAAAGAGGTGTTGGAAGGAGACAGTTTGGGCAGTGTATATTGAAGAAAGCCTTTTTTCATTGAAGAAAATGGTTTATGTTTGTGCAATCATCCTTTTATTTATGTTTGCCATGTTTCTTCCCAAATGCAATAACCCAAACCAAGTGTTGCCCTTGGAACGGGATAGCAGGGCTCTCCTCTGCCTTTCTCTGCACACAGCTTTTATCATGATTTAGACTGTTCTCGAAAGAATATTGGTTGGTTGGGTTTTTGTTCTGGTTTTAAGGAAAACTCTTGCTATAAGCAAGTAATGTTTTTACAGGGTCTGCAGAGCGAGGTGGTTAAGCTTTCTCTTCTCTGCTGGTCTGCAGCTCAGGCTGTGATAAAACCAAACTTTCTGAGTAGCCTTGCATAGGATACTGTACCATTTGAGGAGTGGAGTTTTACACAGCTTATTCACATAATGTGTGCAGCACTAGTACAACTAAGCAAGGAAATAAGAGCATGTTTGCAAATTCTTTCAATTCCCAGAATTCCTGCATTCCTCAGCATCCTCTGCAGTGCCTCTTGCTCGAACTGTGAAGGTGATGGTTCTGCCTGCCTTGTGGGATCTTCTAAGAATAAAAAAAGCCCAAATACTGCAGCTCTTTTTTTTTTTTTTTTTTTTTTNTTTGCTAGGTCCAAAAATGGCTCTATAATAAATTAAGTCCGGCTGGTTGAGCTTGAAAACTGCACATGAGAACCTTGTGTTGATCATGAATCCCAAAAACTATAGTTATTCTTTACTCATAGTAAAAGTTTTTGAACACAGATTGCAGATGCTTTGTAAAGAATTTAATCTAAAAATAGTCTGGTAATACTTTATTAGTCACCCATGTCCATCTGCCACCCTTCTTGCTCTTTGAGTGGGCGATTAGATTATGTCCTAAAGAAAAGTCATCTGGCAAGTATTTGCGTGGAGGGCAACCACTCAGGAATATTAGTGTGAATAAAATTTGTTTGTCATTGCTGAATAAAAATGGATGTTGCAGTGGATAGAGTTATCACATATTTGGACGTCAAAACCTGTGTGTTCACACTTAAGTTATTTTGTTGTCAATAATAATTTTATGCACCTAATTTGTAAAGAAAATTACTAAAATGTAGGAGAGTGTGGATTTGTTTGGATTATGTTTTTGTTTGGGTTTTGAGGGTGGGCAAGATTTCTCTTGGATTTTGTACTAGGAAGACTTCTGTTATGTACGTGTTATCAAATGTTGCTAGCAATTAGTATGAGCTGGGTTTTTTTTAATTACTGAGGTCACTGCAGGAGTTGGTAACTATTTGGGTTCAAGGGCACAGCTGTGTATATAAATTGAGTTATTTAGTGCAAGATGTGTTAGAAAAACAGATTTATTTTTCTTTTACTGCTTCACAGTGGATCTAACCATTTTGGAAGTCAAACCACTGGAATGTTAATTTTTGTTTGGGGCTTTTCGGAGTGTTTAGATGTTGGTAGCTGAGATTTATTTCCAGAAGAAATTTGGCATTGGCAGACAATACCTAAGTTGCCTCGTTGCCTTCCTGAAGCATTTTCCAGAGACCTGAGGCAAAATCCAGACATCAGGATTTTTCTCCCCAGGTTGTTTTGCTTGTGTGTGCTCCTGCTGAATGGGTGCGACCGTCTGGAGGCCTGGTGGTGCAAGTGTTCATTCAACAGGCTTATTTGTTCAAAGCTCTGTGTTTCAGGCTCCCCGAGGAGCCGACGTGTGATGTGGGGAGTGACAGGATATATGCAAAACCCCGGGCTCTGAGCAAATGCAGTGGGAGCCACTCACCGAGCAGGCTGTGAGAGCCACGAAGGCCCAGATTTGAGAACATTTCACCGTGTGTCAACAACGCCCTTCTCAAAATAATAAATATTAATGTTTCCTATTTTGTGTCCTTATTTCCCTGTCAGCATCACCCTCCTGTGGCAAGAGGCAGCCGAAAGGAAAACTTCTGCATATCAATGCACTGCCAATGGTAAGTACCTTTTTCACTGACTAAAGGTGGTGTGGTTCCTTCCTGCGCACACACCATGGGCAGGCTTACATTGCAAATAGTATTTTTAGAATAACTACTTTTTACTTTTCAAGTGGATTATTTCTATTTTTTAAGGAACATCTAGACCATTATGCTGTTTGACAAAAATATTACAATTGCACCTGGTTTTATCCTGTGGAAAGTTGGGCAGCATTTTAATTTTGAAGTGAGAAGTGTGACTTGACAATAACATAGCTCATCCTGTTGGTAGCTGGTGTTGCTTCCTCTTTGGGCCAAAAACCTGTTTGGGGTGAGCTGTAGCTGAGCCGAGTGTTCTATTGCCCCCACTTGAGTGCTCTCTGCAGTTTCAGAGAGCTCAATTCAGAGTTCCAATACTAACAGCTTCTCCCAGGAAAAAAAACCAACAACTCTGCAGTGTCGGGTGTATTTTGCTTCAGCCCACTTGTTGGTGTAAGACTAGTGAAGTTAAAATCTTAGCTTCTGTAGGGAGGGGCTTGGTTGATGCAATTTTCGTATTCCATCTCTGGAATGTTACTGTTACAGACTGTGGGAAGTTCATGTTTTCAGGCTGTCCTTACGGTTTTCTGGTACTTCCCGATAGTGGTGCAGATGGGAAAGCAGAGCGAAGGTCTGAAGGGAAGGACTGGAACTTACTGCTTCAGCTTGGATCAAGTAACCTCTTTTAAGCAGTTTTGGTATCTTGTGTTGTCACAGTTGAGGCGTACAAGAGTGGTAACTGCAGCATTAGCCTTAAGGAATAAATGCATAAAGTGCCAGCGTGAGTTCTGTACTTGAAGCCTCTCTAGATCATTTTGCTCAGTACAGAAGTTAAAGGGATAATATTTTGAACCACTTCCTTTGAAAACTCAGTTTTGGATCTGAGAGCTGAGCTGGTTTCCTTTGGTTTGCATGTGGACGTGGATCTAAGGAATACGTAAATCAATTAGAGCCTCACTTCCAGCTTTGCAACTCCAGTGGCTTTGCCCTGTGAGGAAAATGACACTCCAAGAGAATTTGTTTGGACGTAACTGCTTTGCTTTGAAGTAGTAAGCAATTCTGTTGACTCCCAAAGACATCATGGCATGAAATGTAATATATTTGTCACAGAGTAAAGCAAATATACCTCTGTAATCAGAAGATCTGTATCAGGTGTGTATGTCATTTAATAGTCTGATTTTTAGGCTCAGAGTTGGTGTGTGTAGAGGTTATATTGATTTGGGATGAATTTCTGCTGGCGGGAATGGGTTTGTTGAGTGAGAAAGCATCATATTTACCTGGTATTTTAACTTCTTCAACCTGGAATGAGCAGTGCTTTCAGCCTTTTCTAGTATTGCTAAATCTTCATTGTTGTTGCTGACCTTTTTCCATCAAAAAGCTACTGTTGTTTTGTTCTGTAGTAGTTGAGTGTTATTTTACTCATGATTTAGGATACCAATCTGTATTACTGCTTCTCTTAAAAACATGACTCATTTCATATTAACCTAGTCCTTATACTTCATAAAATTTTAAAATACTGAGAGACTGTACTTGAAATGTTACTGCATTTTGTCCTAATTTTCCCCCTACAAATTATATTAGAAATTCAGAATTGCACAGTCTCAAGGGCATGGTAGTTGTTACAGTGATCATAAAACATACTCAACTGTTACTTGGAGTGAAGTGCTCCCCACTCTTTTCTTGGAGGACTGTTTTTGTGCTTTAAGTTGTTATATTTTATTATTCAAGAGGTTTCCAAACCATTACTCACCTCTAATTAACTTTGAAATAGTTTGAATGTAGATTTAAGAGACAAGCTGGACATGTTCTTCATCATCCCCAAAGTAATCGTAACTAAACCTGTATAGTAAAAAGGACTTTTATAGGTTTTTATTTTCGCTTTGATGTGTGTAAACAAAGTGTGGGCCAGAGGTTGCTGAAAACAGCAGCTCGTGTACATCTCCCAGACAGGACTTGGTCTAACCTGGTTGCCCATATTCGAATAAGAAATTAATTTCTGATTCCCTTGAGAAATCATAGTAGCATTTTTGACAATTTTAAAATCTTGATTGTCAGTTCCATTTGTCAGTAGTAAAAAAAAAAAGAAAAAAACAATTTATATATCTTCTTTTGTGGTTTTCTTAGATTTTTCTATTTTAGTGGTAGTTAAAATAAGTTTGGGTTTTATATCATATATTATATGTCAACTGATAAACTAAGTAAAGTAGGATACCAAATACTCATTTAAAAATATTATATTTGTTGGCAATTTTTAAAAAAAAAGTAAAAGATTTATATTGTAATATAGCATGGCTGTGTTCAGTGGGTGTAAATTTTCCTTCCCATTCTTCTGGTCAACTTTAATGTTTCTCACAATGTCAAAGGAAAGATGCAAAGGCTTAATGAAAAAGACCTGTTAAGTGCAGGAAAGTAAGTGTCTAACGCTACCTTTCCTAGGATTGTGAAGGTTCATTTAGAGGCTCATAACTGGGTACTTAATCCCTGGTCACAAGGAATAATGAATGTGTCAGAAATAAAAAATTAATGTCTTGGATCTTTGGTCTAAGCAAAAGATGACGTCGGGATTTCAACAAGGTCTTTAGCAAATAAATTTTCGTATTATGTGATGGATCAGGTAGTTTACCTGAGAGAGATTTTTCCATCGTACCTTGCAAGGCTTCTCTTGTGTGTTTTGGAAGCAAACCAATTTGCCTTTGTCTTCTGCAAGTCATTGAAGCGGGTTTGTGTGTGTGCAAATACATAAATACAGGAATGTGCTTATCTGTGCATGTATTTATATGCATAGATAGAGGTGTATCTAAATAGATAAATATAAAATGGACTGTGCAAAATCCAGGAACTTACAGAAAGGTGGGAGCTGCCAGTTTGGGACTCTCACACAACAGCTTGCTGTGATGGGTTTTATTTTGCAGAACTAACCCAAAGGGCTGTGAAGGAATCAAACAAGCAGGGCAGCATGGTGGCTTTCTAAGAGGCATCCTGGAAAATGCTGTGCCTGAGTTCTGGCCTCCATCTTTTCCTAGGTGGATAGTTTGACACAGATCAACACCCTGAACAGTTAAAAAACTTAAATGCAGAAGAGAATAGAGGGTGTTATTGTTTATTACATGGTGGAACAGGCAAAATGTGAGAATAGGCAGTGAGCACAAAGTTACTTAATCTCCAGGAAAGTGTTGTCATCAACAGCTGAGGCATGTTCTCACAGTCTTGAGGGGAACACCAAGCAGGTCATTTAAATCCATCCTTTTCAATGCTGTCTACTTTTAGGTGAACACATCATACTGTGTTTTGCAGGTGTAACACACTTACTGTGTTACGTCTGCTGCTCTAACACATAAGAGATGTTACAGAACAGCTCTGCAGGCACCAAGTCTTTTGAGCCAGGAAATTCCATGGGTGCAACATTTCAATGTAATTATCTACCCAGCAGATTTAGCCCAGAAACAGCAGGAGTGCTTGGAGGAGCTGGGGAGAATGAATAAGGCACTCCATAGAAAAAGGCTTTCAGTGAGGGGACTGGAAGATGTCTGCAAAGACTTCCCCAAGACTGCAGCAAGATATTTTTACTTGGAAACCCTTTGTGGTGCCTTCAAGTAGTGCTGTGGCTTTACCACTACTTAGAAGGCAGATGAAGGAATAAATGAATATAATTATTAGCCTGTAGCTCCCCAGCAGCTAAACCCATCCAAATGCTGATCTGCTAGGTTAGCCTTCTGCCAGTCCAGGATGTTAAAATGCTTTCATGCAAAGGAAGACAGACGAGGGAGTGGGAGCTGGAGAATTGGGTTTGGTGGGGAAGCCTTGTCTCTGCTGGCACCTGCCAAGGACAGCTGGAGGTCTGTGCCGCTAGCTCCAAGGTTTTTGCACTGGAATTGCAAAATTGGCTTTGTTTCAAGAGCAGCTGAATGGCATCTCTCAAGTAGAGGTACATAAAATGAATATCTGTGGATGAGCAATGCTTTGTAAAGTGGCAGAACTAAAGGTTGGTCGTCATTATACTGAGAACAGGGACCCCTGCTTGCCAGAGTTTATGAAACTTGACAGTACTAAAGATATTGGACTCAAGAGCCTTGAAAATTTGCTTCAAAACAGATAACCCTGCACGACTAAGGCCCTTACTGTATGAAATACAAATGCATGTGTGTACATCTAACTTTGAGTGTGGGAGTAGTTCTTCTGAGATATAAATAAGGAGCACTCGCATGCATAAAGCTAACCAAGCTTGAAAGCACTCTGAACAGTAGGGCCTAAAAGTGCTCATGAAATTTATTGTTGAGGCTGTTGGTTGTACAGTTTATGAAGTGCAACTTTAAAAGAAAAAAAGTATTTATTTCTAGCAGGTTCTGAAATAGTCTAAAATAAGCAACAACATGCAATTTTGGACTGTTCTGCTCCTTCTGAAATCAGTGGATGCTATTATCAGTGATGGAAGGTGAAGTGCAATGTATTTTGTGTGGTAATTTGTTATGGCTTAACAATTATATTTCAAAATGTTGATACATCAGTTCTATTTATTGGATCAGCATGAATTAGCTAATCTAGTGGTTTATTTGTGGAAGGGGAAATACTAATAATAATGTGATACAAAAGAAAAGTTACATCATGTGGTAGGGTGGAAACAGTGATAAGCATTAAAATTGTATGTACACTGTATTCTGAACCATTTTTGGAAGGGTTTTTGAATTTTCTGTTTCTTTACAGAAATCAAGTTAAACACACTAGCAAGATCCCTTTCTGACTTGGATGGAAAACACTACTTTTCTCCTTTTTCTGCCATTAAAGTTTACCACTGAATGAATCAACTAAAACAGAAATGAATGTTCTTAAAAAAATTCAAGTGGTGGCTCTGTTTTGAAGCAGCATTTGTCAGAGAACTTTCTCTGCTCTTTCTCTAAGCATTTTGCAGTTCAGAAATAAGCTTTGACTAAGAATTCTCGGCAGAACCATAAATATGTAATTATCTAAGCAGCCGGGATATTTAGCCCCTGGCAGGTGCCCAGTGCAGTGCAAGAGCAAAGGGAACTGGGCCAGTATCTCAAGCTAGAGGAACATTCTCTAAAACAGGATGAGAGCCATTGCTGTTCCTTGTCTGCTGCCACTCCTAGGTTTTAAATCTTACATGTACCTGAAAAGAGGCTGTTTCTGCTGCAATGGGTTGTCTTCTCTTACAGCTAGTTTGCTCTGGTTTTTTCGTTGTTGTCTTCTTCCTACTTCACCTCTCCTGCCTTAGGTGTTTTCTGTCTTTACTGCTTTATCCTGGTGTTGGTTCAATAGATAATAGCAGCAGTAGTAGTGCAGTTAGCATTAGAGTATATCTTACTTGGTCAGAATGCCATCTGCTTTAGGGGAGAGGGAGATTTTATATTTCTGCTCTGGGTTCACTGCCATATGCCCGTAGTGAAGTCGTATAACCTGAAATGACCCCTTTCCTGCTCTGTTATTTGAAAGAATTAGAAATACAGTGTAAAATCTTCTCAACATTGACAAAGCTTGTTGCACAGTTAAAAAATTAAACTGGCTGTTAGGTGTACATGAAGTAGGATGTTGTGGAGAAAACCCAAGGACAGGCTCTTTTGTGTCCCAGCCACACGAGTGTTGCCATCTGCAGAAGAGCAAGGCTTCTTTCACAGAAGACTGTGTTAATGTGTCACTTGTGTCATCAGGCCTCGATCCTGGTTTCCTTCTTGTCTACAGAAAGCTGATGTCAGTTCAAGTTAACAAAGGTAAAAGCTGCCCTTAGTTTCAGCAGTGCTGATGCTGGGAGTTAAAGAATGTTGCTGCAGAACAACGGGAAGTCTGTAGGCTGTGGGGAATGACACTACTGATGGGGCCTTTTATTTACTCAGGAGAAACTGAGGCCTGCTGGCCATCAGAGACCAGGGCCATCAACATGGATGGCAGGGCTAGAAGCCTGTGCTTGCATTCCAAGTCTCTGGCTCACCAATTGAATAGAAACAGAAATTGTAGTCAGTGGGTTAGTGCACCCATATTTGTAAATAAAGGTCATGTGTGAGGTTCTTATGGTAATGTAGTGAACAAATATAAGAAACTATTCAAGACAGGGATCTGAATACCATACTGAGCATATGTATGTAGGATTGGTATCCATGAATTTAATATTCACACAAATGGAGGGTATTGATGTCAAATGTAAACCATAATTGGAATCTTTGCCCTCATTAATGATATTAATGAAATCTTCCCCTTTCACTTAATTTCTTTTGGCTTTAGGTGGATTATGTTTTATTAAGGTGTACATGTGTTTTAAAAATGTTTTATTGTGTGTTCAGGTGTTTAACAGCTGTTTAAAAAAAAAAAACTAAGCCCAGTAGCAGAAGTTAAATTCAAGTCCATCATAACAATATGAAAAGGAGAGGACTTCAATAAAGTAATAAACTGGGCATGTGGTGTGACTCCTGGGAATGGTTCTGTGCAAGGCAAGGAGTTGGACTCGATGACCCTTGTGGGTCTCTTCCAACTCAGCTGATTCTGTGATTCTGTTAAACTGGCAAATGAGCTTTTACAAAATCAGCCATTTCACTCTCTTGTAACTTGTTTTATGTTTTAGCTTAGTTGATGCTTTTTATGAAAAGAGCCGTACACTTCTGGTAAAGAGTATACAGTAAGCCAAATAATGTACATGTGTGGTGGACTATGAAGAAGTGATTTTAAGTGTGTACTTACTGATGAGAATCCAGAATGAAGTCACTGGTGGTTAAAATGAACAGAGGGCAGATCAGCCATCAGAGCAGATTCTTTTTTCATGAATAAAAGAAACAAATTTAAAACTATCAGGTACATAACACACAAATTAAGGGGAAAAATAGATGGTCAAAGGTTAAAGAGGGAATGAAAACACAAGTTTTATGGTCACAAGATCAAATGAGGCATTAGTTAATTTTCCTTTTTTTTGGTGCAGTTCAGCAGGAGTTCAAGTAATTCAACCGAGTGATTGAACTGGAACAGAAAAGAGTGCCAGAAAAACTGGTTGCTAATAACATAAACAGAAAAAATAATCAAATGAAGTTAAGACTTGATGTCAGCATTTCACATTAAAATGCATTTGAAAAGGCTGGAATTCCATCCTAGTTCATGGAACCTGATTTACATAGAAAACAAATTTGTAACAACCATTCTTTCAACAGCTGATAAATTATTCTACTAATAAGCCGTCAGAATGGATTTAACCAAGAAATGGCTGAGGCTTAGATGGTGTTTTCTGGGGACTGACCATCTGGGAAATGGGAAGTAACCTGAGTAGTAGGTAAGGGTATTTGAACTGTGAGAGAGGTGACTTAATTATGTAAATTGCAAATGGAAACCACATTAGGGATGCTGGGGTTTTGCTCTAAAACAGAAGATAAAATATAACTTAATATTTCCTACCACTGATACCTCTGAGGTGATGTGCTGCACTTTTCGCAAGGTCACTGCTGCTTTTTCTTGTACACATTTCACACTTTTTATAATAAGCAATCAACTAGTATGTTTTTGAGTTTGTCAATGTGAATGCCGCTTAGAATAGATTGTTGGCATACCTTTCCACTGGCTTAATTCCTAGCTGCTTTTATATTTAACTTTTAAAACCAAAATCCTTTTCTGCTGAACCATTGAATTTTGGTTATTACTAAGATTTTTCCTGTGCTGTTGCAGTTTATGAAGATCCTGGTTGAAAGTCCACCCCAGTTGGTGAGCAGATTCTTGCATGTCCCAGTTTTTGGCTCAGACTGGGAGCTGTGGTGAATAGGTTGTTGTGTAGAAAAGTTGCTTTCACTGACCTGTCCAGTTTTGTTTTGCCATCCACTTTGCTGAAGCTGCCTGAAGTTTCTCAGCAGACTGGCCTCCTCTTAGCCTACAGGAACAACCATTGCTTGGGTTTTTTTTCCCCTTCTTTCTTTGGTGGCTTTTTTTTTTTTTTTAATTCACGCATGTCTCCGTGGTGGTCCATGTATTTCAGCTGAATTTCCTTTTCATCATAATGCAAACTAAAAAAACTCCTGATTTTTGTCTTTCAAGGTGCCCATGTCAAGGCAGTTGCAGCGATTACCCCGTTGGGGTCGGCTTGGGCTGTCCCTGTTAAAGCTTCTCATTTTTGTCAGACTGTTTTTCAGTTAGCCACATTTGGATGTGGATTGTAGCATATTTGGAAGAGGAATGAGACTATATGTGATCCTCTGAAATGTCTTGTTGTAATGTCCAAGTGTCTGGAGTTCATGGGATTTGGGTCGTGAGGGAACCGGGAACAAGGGACAAAAACTGTAGTCTGAACGAAATATACAGTATAATGAATAGGAACATTATAGTTCAGTAAATTCAGAAGCACATAAGCTCTGGACTCACTTTTTGTCTGATTTGGAAGACAATTTAATCCGTTACGTAAATCTTTAAATGTATGCTTTGGAAAGGAGTGTTACATGCGCAAATTCTAAAATAATTTCTAAAAGAACTCGTGGCATCTATACATAGCAAACCTATGGGAAAAAATAGTCATTTTTGGGGTTCTTAAGGTTCTGTTGTTACCCCAAGATAGATGTGGGACTTTTTGCAAATGCACGAGTGGAGAAACATCAGGAAAGGCAAAACTTGAGCAGAGTGTTACTAGAAGTGCCAAGTTACAGCTGTGGTGGGTGACATCAACTTAAAAAGATGTCAGCTATGCAGGACTCATAAATTAGGAACCTCTGTGCTTGCTTTTGAAGAAAAAGCACTGCAGCTTAAGTGAAGTCAATTGTTCCACATATTTTTGTGACTTGTAACTCATCTGACGAAAAATCTGTGGTGGTTTGTAGGCACAGTGCTCTGAGTAGAGAAAGGAGCTTGGGGATCCCAGGAGGAGAGATCTAGGTCACAGAGGAATGCACTTGCTTCCTTGCTCTCCCTGGCAGCATGTCATTTGTGTTCTGAACAGTGCTATATCCACAGGAATCCTCCACTGGAAAATTAATGCATGTCAGATAAGTTATTTATTTAAAATAAATCTAGCCTTGCATCGTGCATCTTTGGCTACACCCATGAAAATTGCCTAGAGGTCGACTGAAAGGGCCTGTTTGGGAAGTGGGTGAATTCACAGCCCTCCCTTGGGTGGTTTCGGGGAGCTGAGTATCACTTAGGACAATTTGGAAGATAACGCTGTGGCTGTTTTACACAAGCACCTTGCTGCACTCTGTGTCAGGGTTGAGAAACACCCAGTGCAGTCTTACCACGTGCGTGGTTTTAGAGGGTTTGAAGAGCAGTTTTGTGGCTACCTCAACTTTAAATTCAGTGTGATACACGGCGCCTCTGCCAGCATATGTTGAAATCCTGTGATAAGAGTGCTATAATTAGGAAGCTTAGTTGAAGAATTGGGTGAAGGAAACACTTGCATTCCTTAAGTATAGTGGATTTGACAAAAGGTAAAGCGTTCCCCAACGTGCTGTGAATTCCTAGGATAATTTGATGACAGATATTTTGGGTTAAATGAAAAGAGCAGGAATATATTGAAAACAAGAGGGGGACAATTGTTTCTGTTATGGTGAGTGAATGGCAAAAAAATCCTTCAAAATGCAGCATTTTGAATAAGAACTTTTGCTTCTTTTTGCTTCTCTCATTGCATTTTAATACAGGAGACTGTAGGATCTGTAAAGCATGGACTTCACTGTAGGAAATGCATCTGTTTATCACTTTGAACCAAATCTAAGCAAGCTGTGTGGATTGTTTTAGTAACACCTAGAAAAAATAATTCGTTTTGGGAATCTTAAATCTACTAAATATTTGCTGAGTGAAGAAAGAATCCTAGCCAGGCAGAAGTGCTTGTGTAACGTTTTGCCTCACACTAGGATAATGGCTGCAAATTTCTAGAGCTTCAGCTGTTTAATAAGACATTCCCTAAGTCAGCCCAACAGCCAGAGCCAAGAACAGAAAATGTGCCTGTCCCTGTGATGCTTTTTCCTTCCCTCTCTCAGCCTGTTCCTGCAAAACACCTCCCTGCTCTCTCAGCTCCAGTGTAGCTCAGAGCCTGTGTTTCTGCTGGGTTCAGTGGGGCTGAACAAGCACCTGGCTCTAGGAGGCTGGTTGCTCTCTGGTTAGAAAATAAGAAATCCCATGCTCTCACTACTAGCTCTGTATATGTTGTTTTTTTCCTAATACAGATTAGACTTGCTACATAGCTCTTTATCTAGCTTTTTTTTCTGAAATAAACGAAGGGCTAGCATTTAGTCCTCATTCGGTACTGCAAATATTTCATTCCACTGGTCAGAGAAGAAGTTACTGAATTTAGATAAAGATGACAATATTCAACATTGTATTTATCCTAACTCAGAGACAACTGGCACTTTCAGGAATGTCTAGAAAAGCACTTTCATTATCGTTGAAGACTCTTCAGTGTATTTTGTCTCCCACAGAATAGGAATCTCTTCTCTCTTTTTTTCCTTCCCTGTGAGCGTGCTAGAAGGACAGACTTGGCAGCAGCAGTGATGCTGGCTCTCTGGAGGACCTTGGTCCATAAGAGAGAGTAGCAGATGGTCTAAGGGAATATATATTAGAACAAAACAATAAATGTCCTGGACAGGAGACTTTGTTGTTGACGTTTGATGTTGTTTATTGACCTTGTCTGGTGAGATTACAATCTCCTCAGCACAGGAACGGAGTCCTACGTGTTTATGCAGTGTTAGCACAATGGGGGCCCCATCTTAAAAAGGGATCTTTTGGATGATGCAGTTATTCAAATAAATGGTGGTAATAATAATGTTAATTATGTCTGGTTTTAGTTGTTGTGAAGGCTCCTTGAGCAGAAAGATATGTGCCTGAAATAGAACAGCAACATTTTAAAGTGAAATAAGTAAAGTCCCCATGATTCTTTGCATGTGTTGCTTTTTAATTGTCTGTGTGTTTTGTAGATGTTTTCTACCACTCTGTTTTATCCAAGTGTATATAAAACCACATCAGAGTTTTTACAAGGGTTTGTATCAGTGCATTTTGTGATTTATACTCAGTAGTAAAGATGACGACTGCCAGAGGTTTTTTTGGTTTTATATAATCCTGGCTTTGCAGCCTTGTAATTCACTTGCTGTCTGTTTTGCAGTGCAGAGCAGTGATAAAAACTTTGCACGCAGACTTGTTTGACTTTTCCTTCTCTATAAGTCATGAAAGCACAGCTGTGGGGGTGGCCACCTCTCCTCTGCACGGTACCTGCTCGTTTTCCTCCCAGGCACTGATTTCTGGTAGCCTTGGTTGTTTTTTTTTTCCCTCAGGTTTCAGTGTTACAAATGGAACTGAGGTACAGGGCAAACAGAGATGAATTTGCTTCCATATGCCTGTGCTGTGAAAAATGCAGGTCATTTGTGTCTAGAAATTAGGTCAGGTTTTAATTGCATTATCAAGGGTAGTTAATGCCTAAATAGTTTGCTTTTCAATGTAAAAGGGAATAAAAATGGATCTGCTATTAACTTTTTCTAGCACTTCCAAAATTATAGTATAAATCTGAAGTACAACAGGTCTAGAAAGCCCTAAAAAGCTTTCACTACTTGCAAGTGCTCTGTTTTCTTCATGACGAAATGAACTATTTTTGTTTTTCAATAATATCTCTTGTGGCATGTCTACACTGAGCCTTTTCTCATCCGAGTGTTGCTATTCCGAACAGACACTCCAGGTCACTTCACCTGAGGCAGAAAATAACATTTTCAGTATATTTTGAGCAGTATTTCTGGCAGATTAAGGAGCTGAAGTTGAAGTCCATGATGACTTGACAGTGCTGCCTCATCCCTGTGCCTCTGACTGCCCTCCATAGCCCGAACCACGCGTTTGCCCTCGGCCTTATCCAGAGGTTGTGCAGTGAACAGCCCTGTCTGCTTCTCGTGCCGTGGTGCCCGGGGCCAGCGGGTTTTGCTCTTTTCTTAACTGCAATTCAGGTGAAGAGTGTGATGGCAAAAGATTTCTTGTTTCTGTGGTTATATAACAGGATAGTCAGTGACAATAATTTCAGTTAATTAGGTTAAATTCAGCGGAAAGGCAGCTTCCGTGGCATCTTCGAGGGGGAATCTTCCTACAGGGAGGCCCACCTAGACTGGCCGTGGAGTCTGTGTTTTGTCTGGTGGAAACTCGTTCCCTCAGCACCGACAGGGAACCTGTGGGATATGTAATAGCAGTATGAAAACTTCCTACTTACAAAAGGGTGTTCACCTCTCAGCAATAGGGGTAAAGTGTCCATGATTTGCTTGGCTTTTTCCTGTGATTTGAAGAAGTTTTGGTGTGAACTTTTTGGGTGATCTCTATGAGGTGGGACTTCTTAGAAAACCACTTCTCTTCGTCTCCATAACATATCCAAATGTCTACATTCTATCCTTATTTCTATTAAGATTAACTAAACCATAAAAAAAACATGTCAAATGTCTTCCCCTCTCTAAAGCCAATTTTGCCTAGGGTAAGTGTAACTAAAAAAAAAAAAATTAAAGTGAAAATAATATTTTCCTACTGCTGATAATATTTACAAGTTTTAACATGAGTGTTGCAAGTAAACTGATTTGAAATAGGAGAAAAATCAGAAGATATGAGCTAGATCTTGACTTGGTGCTGGTTTTATATAAAGCAGCTGGTGTGAGATGGATTGTGGTGTTGCAGCTACAGAGGCAAAATTACTTATTGATAGCTGGGCTCTGTTTTTTTTTCATAGCTATAAGATGTGGATTCCTACAGCTGTTGCTTGAGTGAAATTTGCTGATAGTGGAGACTGTCAAATAGCTGGTCAAGCCCATTCTAATCCTGAACATTTTTAAATGGTCTCCTTAAGGTTTAAATATTTTTAGTATGTATATATATATATATATGTATAAAGAAAAAGCTCATCAAGGCATGGATGGAACTACATTCATCTTTTCTTTCTTACCTCCTCTTCAAGTACCTTGCAGCTTTTCTGCTTACAAGTGTGACAGTTATTAGAAAAAATAAAGTGTACAATGGATATAAAAATACCCCATGTGATGAAAGTGGCTTTGGATCCCAGCTAGCTTTGTATTTCATTTCTTGCAGATCTTGTTTCCTTTTCCCAATTTTGCTTCCTCTAGTTTTTATAATAGTTATAAAGTGAATTTTAAGATAAAAAGACAATTTAGGAAATGGAAAACCACAGACAGTCCGGTTCCCAGACAGCAAATGATGATCTTAATAACTCAGGATTCTCTTCACTCCCCTTGGATTTAGAGGTGAATTGGCTACGTGCAAAATTAGTTACAGCTACAATTGATTTCTTTGTACATGTACTTTGGTATGCATAAATACATGAGAAATTAAACAGCTGGCACAGGCCTCCTGGTTTTGTGTAAATCTTAAGGCTAGGAGGAGGATTTTTTTTATGTTTTTCAAGACTGAAAGAGCTAGCTGTAGAAATAAGTTCTGTAAATGGCATTATTAGGAGGAGTGTGCTCCTGCAAGCTGATGGAAAGTGATGTGATTTTATACGAAGGGGAAAGCTGAGCAGCAATGATTACTGTGTTTCTCTTCAAGTCTATCTTTCAAACATTTCTGAGTATTCTAAATTATTCTGCTGTAAAACTGTAAAAATAGAATTTTATCCACTGAAACATGAGCACGGGTCGCCTCTTGTTGAGGGGATGGTGTTCCCTAGGCTTCAGTTTGTTTAGAGAGCTGTTTCTGTGTGATTCTGTCTCTGTTTTCTCTCCATGGCAGACATACCTGAGACAAAAAGTCCGACTTCTCTCTCAGCAGAAGGCTTGAGGCAATTTAGTGTGTGGTGGCAGGGTTTCTCCTGCCAGCTTTGCATCCTCTGCTGGATGCTCTTTTTTACGCTCATTTGCAGATACTGTCAGGCATCTGGAGAGAGAAAGGGAGGAGAACTGTTTTCAGGGCAAATCACAAAACTCAAACCAGAAGAAAACTCAGTGGAATAGGCCATATTCTTTAAAAAAACAGTGGAATCGGCCATACTCTTAAAAAATGTAACTCGCCTCTTCTGAAAGTGCCCAACGCAGTCTAGTTTTGCCAGAGGAGTCCTCAATTGCATCATGCACAAAAGCTGCAGAGAAGATATGTTGCATGGTGGTTGTGCTTGTCCTGTTCCTGCCATGATAGAAGAGAAGAAACAGGAGAGGCCATGTCAGTAATAGCCACGTATGAAGTTTGTCCTCCCTCTCGGTGGTCACTGCAGGTCTGGGGCTGGACCCACTGCTGTTTTGTGCAGGGTCTCTTATGCAGGTGCAGACACCCCTCCCCACTGATGGATAAGATATATTGTTTAGAGGTTTTTCTGCTTCGTTCTCACTCTTTCCAGCATCACCATGTCCAGTGTCCCACCCAGCTTCGTTCCAGTGTATTACTTAACTCTCCTTTTTTTTATTTACTCTTTAGACTTCTAGATGGAAAAATGTTTGTGCCAGCTTATGTGATGTAATAAAGACTATTAAAATCCAACATGGCGTTTATACGTATAGTTGCCTATAATGAAAGTTAGGTATTAATTTGGGAAGGCACACAATAGGGCTATTGTAATTGAGCAGTGGCTGACATGTCGCTCAAAACTCAAAGTAGGTTGTACTATAAATACAGTCTCTTGTTTTGCAATTGACATTTTGCTAGTGGGTGGCTAATTTGAAAGGAAATAGACCAGTGATCTAATATTAATAACTAATTAATAGTTATGTGGGTATTTTAAGTCTATTTTTCTGCTTATTTATAGGCATATATTATTCATCTATGCTGTGTATCCTTCTTTGCGTATACGTTTAAATCTGAAACTTTTGCTTCGGTAGCATTCAGGGTTATGTGCCTTTGCAATCAAAAGCTTGAAAGCAAAGTTGATATATTCTTCAAACCCACTTTTTGAGGATGACAATTTCAAAGTAATAACACTTCGACTACTGAGGAAATTCTTCCTCTTGAAGCAAGGCCTAAGAGGAAAGGCACTAATGCATTGTCTACATCTCACCTTAATTTGTGGGTCCTAAGTCAGCATCAGTATTGTTTGTTTTCCTGTATATAAAGCAGAATATAGAGCAATTTTTGGGCCTCCATTGAATGTGTGTAGCTCATAGACAAACTGAAGAGAAATAAAATAAGAAGCAGCATCTTGCAAGCAGCTTGATCCTTTGGGATCAGAATAAAACATGCCTTCAAGTGCACGTTGCTTCTCACAGCATATGTGTTACTATACCAAAGAGATGTTCTGTTCTTGTTTGCTCTGATGGGACAAACTTCAACATAGATTTTTATCTCTTCTACCTATTCCCCTTGCCTCCTGCCTTCTCTCTCACATTCACATTCATCTGTAAATTAATAAGCATGTGTGATACTTGTCCTTTTAATGAATTCTTAATTGAATTGATAACAAGGCAGGAAGACTATGTGAGAGATGCATTGTACTTTGTATAGGCTTGATATTTTTTTGTATCTGTTTCCAAACATTTTTTAATGGATTCCGCCAAACTCCATGGTGATCCTGTGGGCCTTGACTCCTGGCTGTGGAATTTGTGTGCGTTGTCTTTGCATCTCGTCCCTCTTGTGTGAGTAACATTGCTGTGAGTGCTCAACTCACAGGAAACAAATACTGTTTCCCATGATCTATAGAGTTTGTTACTCACTTAGCTACTGTCCTAGGAGGTTTAAGCTGTGCCCTAGAAAGTGTTTCCTGTTGTTGGATTAAAACCCTCCTGCTGTTACCTGTGGAACTCACCTGTTAGTGGAAGCACCCACAGTCCCTTAGACCACACACTGAATCTTTTGCATTAGTGTCTTTTCAGCATTTGTTGTAAGTGAGAATAAAAGCCCATATTAGCACCAAATATCTGATAAGCAGATACAACATTCTGCCTTTTCATAGCCTGCACTTCAAGGCTGAGGGATGCAGGGTGCAGCTGTGTGCTTATTGCAGTGTATTGATGATAGAGGAAACATAATGTGGGGCTTTAAGCTTTACAACCAAATTAGCAACTACGAGAGGCCTTCCAAAGGTGCTGAGCTCTTTTGTATTTAATCTCCCCAAAGCTGTGTCTCTGCATGTGTTTCAGCATAGTTCATAGTGCCATTGTTGTGAAACGAACAGTTGGGGTTAGGCAGACTCCTCGAAGCAAGCTTCCTGCTTCCATTTTCTTGCAGATATCCAAAGATTGCCATTTCAATGTGTTTTTTCTTGTTTGTTTGGGTTTGGGTTTTTTGGGTTTTTTTGGGAGGGGTGGTGGTTCTTTTTCCTGGCTCTTATGTACTTTCTGTGCTTAGTAGAGCTCTGGAGAGAATCAATCCCAAACAACTTGTGCCACTGATGCAGTGATCTTAGCTGGAGAGGTTGGAGTTTCAGGCATTGCTTGGGGTCCAGGCCATTTCAAGAAGTGCTTGAGTTGTTGTCCATTGATAAAAAGCAGCTGGTAGTGTTTGTCCCCTTCAGAGGACAGAGCTGACACTACTAGTGCAGTCACCTGCACGGGTGGTGAGGGTTGTGCACAAAGGCAGGTAACAAGGACCATGTTTAAACTCTCCAAGACATGTGAAGTTTGATTTCTTCACTTTCTCTCATTTCACAGTCAGTTTAAAGCATGTTGGAAATGACTGTCAGGGGGTTGTTTGGAAGTTTTTGTCCCTGTATATTTTTCTGACTCTTCTTGAGTGACAGGACGTGTTTTTATTTTCAGTTCCCTGTGACTCAGGGGATCTTTTGTCTATGCATGTGCTAATTGCAGCTAGTCCTGTGTGTAACATAGTCCTGTTGATTCTCATGCAATAATGAGAACCTATCACAAGGAGCACTCTTAATCTGCCAAGATTTATAGACAAATTTTAAGATTCTCTAATAATAATAATAATAAAAAATCTCTTGATCCATTAAACGTTTGCAGAAAGTCTCTTGTATTTTAAGTGTTTACATGGTAGTGTTAGGCTGTACATTGGACTCAATCTCAGAGGTCTTTTCCAACCTAAATGTGGCAACTTCAGGGTTTCCTCCTCTGTAAGAAGCCTATCTGCATCTGGGCAATCCTACTTGCTCTAGTAATATTTACTTGCTAATCTTTTGTATTAAAAATAGTAACCCATGCTTGTCAAAGTACTAATATAGCAGGTCACAACACTTTAAGCATCTTAAAAATTACCTGTGTGTCAATCCTGGTAGTGCACTGGAAATCCAAGTCTGTCAAACACTGGGAATATGAAGCAATGGTTCCTGTACAAAGTTCTTGTGTCTGGAGCTGCTGCTGATCTACCAATAAATTCAAGGAATTTCACAGCTGCCCTGTGAAGGGTTGCAAGCAGAGGCAGTTCATGTGTTGGAAGTAAATCAGTTCATGAGTGACTCTCACACATATCAGTTTTGAAGTACAGTATTTTTTTAATGGTTGGGATCCTTGTTGGGTTTGGAAGTATAGACTTGGAATACAGTCTTCCATCTGAATGGATTTTTGACTGGTTTTGTTTGAGTTTGTCTTGTGTTCCATAAATATCCCAGTAGTGCTGCTCAGTGTTTGCAGGTCTTGAGATGGTGTTTTCCTACACAAACACAAAACTTTCTGAGTAGCACCACAAATAAATGTCCTTTTGCAAACATTTTTTTTTCTCCTCTTGTATTGTTAAAGGTCCATTGAGTCTGAAAATTAATTAATGTAACTTCCTGCAAACATGCATATTTTTCAGTGTAATTGGAAGATGTTTTGGATTACTGTCTTTAGGCCTGTGGAGCCAAGAACCCAATTATAGGCATGGTTAGAATGCAATCGTGTGCGTTAGTCAGATTACAGCAAGATTCCAATAATGTAAAATTGCTGCACGACAAATTTGTTTGTACAGATTTTGATAGCTGTTGCCTTTAATAAACTAAATTATTAAGCATGCACAGCTGCAACGCTTCTGAAATTGTAGAAAAATAGACTCTTATTTCCTTGTCAAAATCTTTCCCGTAGAGCAGGACCGCGGGCGGACGTAAGTCTGGTTTGAGTTGTTCAGTTGACTTTGTGAATCCATCTGTCCCAAGATGGTTTTGTCTCTGAGGGTAGGTGATAGACAGGTCACAAGAGCTACGGTGAAGACTTTGTCAGGCACCTTCTTTTTACTGTTAGTGCTGAGAGATGCAGTCACAATTTTTTGGGCTGACACTTAGTAAGCTAAGGTTTGGGGGTTTAAATTGTAATTTAGGAGTAGATGGTGTCTAGATTAACACTGCCATTTATTTTCACTGCAAACCTGAGCCTAGAATTTACCTTGAGTCTCCTGGCAGAGTGCAAGAGCTGTCAATGTAGTAACTCCCTGTACCAATTGAATTGCACCTCTGAAATCCAAGAGCCTGTCATTCCCTATAGTAAGGTGTTACTACAACACTGTAAAATAAAGCAAAATCTACTACATTCTAGCAGTCAGGCTACTCAATCAGTAGCTTTATTACACTTTTCTGTCCTGAGCTGTGTTCCAGCTGCAGGTTTGAGAACCACTGTGGCTGCCAAGTGACGTTTGTATCTATGCTGGCTAGTCTATTTTAGTGATAGGGACTTTAATTAGATATGACATAATTATGATACAATCTCCTTTTGGTCCAATTTAGGATCAATTCCCACTATTTTTGCATGCATTTCCAAGCAAATTGAAGCCCAGTTTGAGGTGTGTGCTCCATCCCAGAAGTGCTACTTGATACCTCATCAAAAGGAACTGAGGCTCCAGCAATACACGGTCCCAGCAGTTTGGAGCTTGCCTTTTCTCAGTCCGAGAGCAGCAAGGGCAGACCTTATTTCTGAGTGTCCTTGGCTGCCGTCGCTTGCGGTGTTCCAGCCCTTGCACTTTTCTCCTGGGAGAACGTGATGGCACTGACTTAATGGGGGTAAATGGAAAGACGAAGCTGCTCGTTTTCTGTGCATGGAGAGGGTGAAGCTCTGGTCATGAATTCACAGGCAGGCACGAAGTACGTGGCAGCTTTCTGCTCTCACAGTGGTGACAGTGATGATGGCTGATGGCATAAAATGTGCTGCTAGAGATTGTGTGGAATGGCAAGGGGGAAAAAAGAAAAATATTTTTATTTACCAAATTCTAAAATGGTAAAATGAAGGATTTTCAGGAGCAAGAAAAACAACTAGCTTTACAATGCTTTTGAGTGGCTTACATTTTGAAGGCTGGCTTTTTTGGAAAAGAGTTGCAAGCTCCAGAGATCATTTTTAATGAGTATGCAAAATAGTGCCTGTAGTTATTTGCAACACCAGTCATGAAACAGTACTAGTGGAGGCAACCTTTAAAAATCAAATACTTCTGCCTTGTAGTTTGGTAAAAATGATTCCTGTGTTTGATTTTTTTCAATAAGCATATACTTATAAAACTTAAATGCTTTAAGCCGAGTAGTGTGAATCACGATCAGGCCAAAGAATTGGAATCTCTGTCAAATAGAAAGAATGAGAATTTCAGCATCTTGTTTCCAGAACAGTTGTACATACT
This sequence comes from Atrichornis clamosus, assembly GCA_013400975.1. Classification (NCBI taxonomy): domain Eukaryota; kingdom Metazoa; phylum Chordata; class Aves; order Passeriformes; family Menuridae; genus Atrichornis; species Atrichornis clamosus. The sequence goes on from WBMZ01009914.1 coordinate 66,520, forward strand.
TTTTGCTGCCTTGATGTGCCCTTGGCAGTCAGTCAGCTATAAGACTCTTCGAGCACCATCAATGTACTCTGAAAATATCCTCTGCGCCTCTTAAATCGTTAAGAGGATGAATTATGGAAATGACAGTGGATAAGGAAGAAAAGCAGAGATGCACATTCACTTGGGACATTGCCTTGAGGCTGGTGTCATTTGTTGGCTGGATGGTCTTTGAAATAGAGGCATTAGAGGGAATAAGTTGTAGCAAGCAGATCAAATATCTCATCTATAGTCATACTCATCATACAGAAGGAAAACAACATCAAACGCTATCAACAGGTGGTCTAGTGGGGAAGACAGCAATAAACAATACTTTCTAAAAGTACATAATTTCTCTCCCCCCGATGGACCACATTCAATTTATAAAATGCACATCAGTGTTTTTTATGACCACATAATTTATTTTTTTGTCTTCCCTAACTATGCATGATTTAAAATCAAAACAAGCAAAAACCCTAGACAGTCACTAAAAAAGAAAAGCTGTTTGATATTTGAAAACCAACTTTTTTTTTTTAATTTAAAAGTTGAGACTAAAGTCCCAATCTAATAGCAGTGAGGATTTCAGTTAAAAGAAATGGAAGAGAAGAAAAATCAAAAAGTTTGTGGGGAAAAAACCCCACCCATGAAATGGGTAAATGGGCTCCGTGCTGATCAGGGAGCACGCTCTAGTGGCAGGTTAACCCAGTGTGGCCTCCTCAGTGCCCATCCTCCACCTTAACTGATATTAATCAGCTCCTTCAGTGACATTTTCACAGAATCTGTTTCAATTTACCATTTCTCTTGCTGTCCTGTACCAAAACAAGTGCAATGTGTCTACATGTGGCATCATCCCGTCTATTGGTGGTAGTGAGATGAAATTCCTGCTCTCTAATTAATTTTGCAATGGGGAAAGTATATGTCTATTTTTGCAGATGGTTTTTAAATGCATAGATATTTTAAGCTGCAGAGGGAAAGATTTCATGCTCACGATGCACAAATTCTTATGGAGTGTGAGCATTTTAGTAACAGACACAGTTGTTAAGCTTGCCTGTTAGCATCACGTAAAATGTTGGGTTCTCAAAACCCTGCACATTTTTGCAGTGTTTTCTGTTCTTGTTCTCTCCCTGAGGCTGGTAAATCTCTTTAGTCCTTCTCCTCCTGCTCAACTCCTATTTATTTTTTTTTTTCTGTAGCGAGACTGTAAGTTTACAGTTTGATTCTCTTCAGATTCTCTGAAATACATGGAGATAGGCGTCTTGTAAGAAAAACAAATAAAATACTAAGTGTTTAACTACGAATCAATCCACAGCTGAAGAGCAGATACAGTAAGGGAAATTATGGCCTGTGGTTGTAGGTGAGCACCATGGGATGTGCTTCATTCCATCACATCACTTGGGAGGAATATAATTAAATGTGATGGTTTTATCCTCCATCTTTTTTTTTTTTTCAGTACAAATTCTGTTCACATCACTAACAAACATAAAATAAAGAACATATATTTTTAATGTAATGTGTCTCTGCAGCACGTGCAATAATTTTTAGTCTTATTAATTAGAAACATGTTAAAAGTGTTCCCAGGATAAATATAATTTAGGGGGTTCTCTGACGGTCACATTATGGGCTACAAATGCCTGCAGAAATAGCTGACTATTAGGATCCATCTGGAAAATTACTTTTGTCTCTTAGTCATTCTTAAAAGCCCTGTTAAGTCAGGCCATGCATTTAATTTCTGTGCCTCAGCCCTCTCCATCCCATGGCTAAGGAGTTAACTGTGAACAGGTTTCCTGCTGTTGTGGGAAGGTTAATGCAATGGTGAATTTTTGGTATTTTTTGTGTGTGCTCTGTGGGGAATTCTGAAGAGGAAAGGAATTCCTCTTAAAGCAGCTTCTGTTGAGGGTGTGGTGGTTCTGTGCCTCCTGTAGGGCCTCCGGGTTCTTTCTCCTGTTTGGCATCATTTTGGGGATAACTTCAGTTATTTATTTGAAACAGTTTGTTCCAAATGAATGAAAAATACTTAATGTAAACATAAAGTGTACAAAGTTCAAAGCATAGAAGTGTTGAAACTTACTGCTCCATCTTGTTTGTTCAACCAGCAGGATCAACATCCCCTTTTAATGACCTTTTGCACTTAGAGTTAAAATTTTGTTAAGTGTTTTAAACTTTGCTTCTGATGACTTTTTCCAAATTAAATTCTCCCAATGCAGTTGACAGATACAGTTAGATTTGTAGAAATGATCAAAGCACTACATAATAGCCTAGCAGAGAATTGAAATGACGTTAATAGAGGGTCAGGACCTTTACACTTACCTTGTGAACTCCTGGCAGTGTTACAGGAAGGACCAGGACACTTTTCCAATCCAGGGTGGTGGTACCATGCTTTTGGAGACTAATGCCCATTTGGCTGCCAGAGGTTTTGCAGGAGGGAAGGAGGAGAAGTTTACTTGAATCTCCTGGGAATTTAAACATGGAAAATGTTTGCTGACCAAAATACCTTGTGGTTCCTCAATCAAAAAGAGGAAAAAACCTTTTCAAGTGTTACTGAGTTTAGCAATAGACTAAATAGCAGAGGGTTTCTTAGAGGTCAGTGGTTGCTTTTAGGATGATGGAAAGTCTGAAATGCTACATCGTGTTTAAGGCATATGTTGCCTTCCTTGATTTTAATCCTAGTTTTAAGGAGGTGTTTGAGAAGTTCCAATGTTTTCTGCAGTGTATTTCACAAGGCTTTGTAGGTGGAGTTTAGTACTTAGAAAATTGTTTGCTGTTTTCCAGATCCTCTTCCTTTTGGGGCAGAGTTATCTGTTCCACTATTGAGTGTACTCTGCTTCAGACAGCATTTTTTTGATATGTGGATTCTTTTCTTCTGATGCTCAGACAGTGTTCCTGTGCTTCTACCTTCTTTCTCTTTAATCCCTTAGTTTACATGAGATCACTTTCTAATGATTTAATCTGTAATGAACTTTGGTGGCAGGAATCACCATGTTACACAAATACAGGATCAGTAATTATTCTGATCACAGGTGCATAATGTATTTCTAGGGAGTGTTTTAGTTTTGAATTTGCTTGTAGAAATTAACTTCATGAGGATATTTTAAGGGTTATTCATATAATGTGCTCTTTTAAATTAGTTTGTGTTAAATTCAGCTCCAAAATGGTCACTATTGAAAACACTGTGTGCTTTGATCATGGCCTTGTGTTTCCTAGTTTTTATTTTGCTATTGAATCATTTTAGTTTGCATTGGTTAACACTGCAATAATCTACTGCATCAATACTTACCTGTTCGTAAACTTTAATCTGGATTCTCATAAATTTCCCCTTTGTCAATGTGGAAAGACAAAAAGAGCAGAAATTCCTTTGAAGCTAATGCTCTATTCTGTGGTGGGATTTGGATTTCAACTAAAAGGATGAGAAGAGGATAGAATTGAAACTCTGCCTCTAATTTGTTTTTTAAATAAATTCCATGTAAATAATTGAGGTCTCTAATTTTTGTTTGTTTATTTTCTTAACTAAGCATGTATTGTTATTGGTAGGAAACTGAATGTTGTTTTAATCCTTTCAGTAAAAAGACTGGTAGAAAAATAGCTTTTTTCCTTTTTTCATCCTTTAAAATAAATATTGATAGAAACTATCATAATATGGTTTGTGTTACAGGTGGTGTAATACCAAGGGCTGTACTGCTGCCACATCACAATTTTGTGGGGTTTCAGAGAGTAGTTCTGGTAAGGACACTCAATGATTTATCTATTTATTTGTCATAAAAGCGGACTGTAGTTTGGTACAATTTAGTATTACGTGCATTTACAGTATTTGTTAGGTATCAGTTTCTGCAGTTCACTGAATCCTTACATTAAGTGTTCTTTTATTCAGTGGTCTTTAACAGCTCCTTCTGGAGCTGTCAGTGTCTCATGTGTAAATCCATATTCATTTTGTTGAGAGTTGTTATGATATAACACATCAATTCACAGTATGGAAATATTAATAAATAGACCTTTTGTCAAAACACACTGTAAAAACTGTATTGTCTCCTTGAAGTGTGGAGTCACTGTTGCCTTGGTGTGTATCTGTTTTTAAGAAAAGGTGGAAAGTTACTGTATTTTGATTATAGGATGGGGTTTTTCTCAAGTGCTAAAATCTTGTCTTTCTAAAGGAAAATATGAGTGTGTGGTTCAGAGGGCAAATATCCAGATCGTGTGCTGTTTTTAGTGCCTTCTTAAATGGTAATGTACAGTCACGATTTTGCAGTTGTTCTCTTTAAATGTATGTAGCTGCAATCCCTCTATAATTTATTTTGATTTTGGATATTTGCCTTAAAAATAAAATTTTTTTAATCTCTTCTCCATGGCTAGAGTTGCGAGGGAGATGAGATTACCTATGTTTTTTCTTAGAAAGGGAAAATCCATTGTGCACCAGTCCATCAGCAGCCATGCTCAAGTATTGTGCAAGAGCACAATTGAGCATTTGTTCTTTCAGCCGGAGATAACTGATACCACACTTGTATCTGTAGAATTTTTAATATATACTGTAATTTAACAAATGTCTTGTGGGTGTAGCAGATGTCTTTTCTTTCCCCAAACCCCCCCACCTTTTTTTTTTTTTTTTTTTTTTTTAAATCCACATTCCCTTAAAGTTTTTGGCAAGCTCTCTTTGTGTGCTGTCTTAGGTCTATAGAGGGCACTCAAAAACTGAGGGAATTTGTTTTAACAAACCTTATCTTGCAAGTAGAACCCCCCACAAGGTGGAGAAGGATATTGCTGGTGTTCTTGGTGGCAGTGCAGGGTACTGCTGGACTGGCTCTGTTCCAACACATCGCTTAAGCGGTTGAAGTCAGCGCGGCTAGAATATGTTTAAATATTCTTCTGGATTGGTCTGTATCTATGCATGCTTTCTAAAAACAAGGTGGGATTCACAAGAACAACTCAAGGGGATTCTCTGGTCGAGCTAAGAAACAAGTATGGTCTTTATGTGCTGGAGATACTGAGGAGGGAGGTGTCCTTGCTTGAGAAGTCTCTAGACTGATAAATGAAGGAAGCAAAAGGGCACTGGAAGTTGTGAGTGAATAAAGACTGAAGCCATTTTCCCTTCTGCCATTGCATTGGATTGGTTTATCTAAAATAATTGGGCACTGTACTGTTCACACTGTATGATTTCCAGCCCTAGAAGTACCTAGTGCCTTGAGCGTGCACCAGTCATGCATGTAGGCTTACATTAGAGTTTCCGAGTCTTGGAGTGGAAGAAAATGGACTTTCAGATTTAAAAGAGAGAAATAGCATTGGGAAGTTTTGAGTAGCATCACTCAAGAATGTTAAATGGCAATTTTGCAGAATAAAAACATCATAGCTTTATAAATTTTGTAAGAAAAGAAAGATGATGGGAGCTCTTTGGAATCCGAGAAATACTGAAAATTTTTCAAAATGTTGTGAGCAATTTGTGCAGTACTTATTAAAGTATAATGTCATCTGGAGAAGTCATGGACTTCTTCATTTCTGTCATCTCTTTATTTTCAAATAATGCTCCCATTACTGGAAATGGGTGAGCAGAATTTTTCATGCATAGAATCTGTTATTCCAGATAAGGCAAGGTAAAGATAACCAAAGATGATGGGTTTCTTTTTTTTTTTAAAGCCGTCCTATCTAATTTGTTTAACTCTGAACTAGCAGAAGCAGTTACTGTGATTGCTTAATTCTGCAAAAGACAGAGTAGAGGTCATTTGTGGGACAAGCTGAAGACCATTTCAGTGCAGCTGCCTGTGTAATAGTGGCCTGCAGTTACAAGACATGGTGTATTTCCATCTCTGCTAATGTTTTAGCTTGACTCAGCAAAACGACTCTCTCTACACAAAGCTGTGATTCAGTAGAGGAGCAGTTTAATTCAAAATAGCACCTTCTGATGGAGGGGTTCCTTATCGGACAGATGATGTATTGTCAGGTTTTGAATAGTTTGCTTCAAAGGGGATTAATTAAAAAATTAGTGAGAACAGATGTCTGATGTTGGCCTGAGCAGTCAGAAAGAAGAGGAAATGTCCTGGGTTTGAACTTTTTATCTTAATTGGATCCCTTGTGATTTTCAGCCCATTTGATGAGAATTTCTTCAGTAGACTCTCCTGCTTCTACTATACAAAGCCAACAGCTTTACATTTTAAGGGTTTTATGTGTGGTTATAGGCACTCACTCAAGTCTTTGCACACAGCTTGGAAGGATGATTCCTTCACCAAACAAAAACTTTATACACCACAGGCTGTTTTAGTACAGCTTTTTTATATCCCATGTCCTGTACAGAAAAGCAAAATAGTGTTCTTTTAAACCACATTTTAATATATTTTTTGAATGTCATTACGTATTCTTGTACAGGTATGTTCAGGCTCCTTTTACCAGTTAGACCTTCTCTACAGTGCCAAATTAGCAAGAGGAACATTTGGTATGCTGCTTTAATCTTCTGAGATCAACAATGCAATTACTTCTAGAGATGCAGGTGACTTTGCAATGTGTAGGAGCTGTCTGGGGCTGTGTTATGGCAGGCACAATCATCCAATCTCTGGGAATTTTTCCTTTACAGTAGTATAAATATGCCTCTAGACTTAAGCACTGATGAAGTATCAGAACTTGGCATTTATTCAAAGTTGTCCTTAGTGTGGGATAATTTGAGTTAGGCAAAATATTCCAATTTCTACAGGCAGGGGAAGAAGCTTGTTTTTATTTTTCAGAGTGTTCTGTAAAAGAAAAGACTGCTCTTGATGATTCAGATATTGGAACAGTTCCCAGTAAAAAAAAAAAGGGTATATTGCAGGGTATGGAAAATCTGGTCAAGGATGATGACAGTGTTGCGTGCCTTTTCCACGTATTACAGGCATCTCACCTCAGCATATATTCTATTCTTATTCTGCCAAAAGACCCTCGGTACAGCTTCATTTAGAGAAAAAGATAAGCAGATGCTGAAGGCAGAAGGGGGACCAGCTTAATGTCTAGACAGCTTTTGGAGGCATGAGTGAGTTTTTCATCAAATATATATACTTGAAGGGAAAAATCAATACTGCTTCTTGCTGAACTTCGGGTATAGCTAATATTGATGGAGACGTCTCTCCCAAAATACAGAGCACTGATGCCTAGGCAGTGTAGTTTTCACTCGTGAGAACTTTCACAATCAGATTTGAGGTACGGTACAGAGTCGGACGTAGAGATGCAGAGATGGAGTGTCTGCATTGAAGGTGGTTACTGTAGCAGAAAGTGAAGATTGTATGAATTAAGGGCAGGGATACTTCGCAGGCTGGCAAGACAACCTGGCCGCCGTTGCTGGGGGTGTGAGGTGTGCTTGTCAGCGCTGCCTGTGTGCCCGGCAGGCCCTGCTGCCGTGTCCAGTGCCGGGGTGGGACCGGACCGAGCCAGCCGCTGCACTGCCCCTTCCTTCCTTCCTTCCTTCCTTCCTCGGCTCTCACCTCCTGGGCCCTGCGCTGGAGGCGGCGACCGCCCCGAGGGACCAACACAGCGGTAGCCCAGAAATGCCCAATTTTTTGTTTCGTCGAAGTAAAGCAGCGCTCTCCCCTAATGACCTACCCCCACAGCCCCTAACCTGCCTTTGGGTCACCTTTTCCAGAGCTGCCTCAGGAACACATTCCTGCTGCCCGGCTGCCTTGGCTGGTGCCGCAGCTCCGAGATGTTCCTGGGGTTGCTGTTGCTGTGTTCCTCCTTACTTCGTGATAGATCACACCGGTATTGCAGGCTGTTACATACTGCAGTGAGAGAAGAAATGGGAATTTTTGCATTGGTCTCACATTCCTGTTATTTTCGGTTCTAAATGGAAAGTAGGATGGGTATGATGCTGCTGTGTCACTGCCTAAGACAAGTGAATCAGTGCTGGCTGCAGCTGCAGTTGGTCGTGTTCAGGAGAGGCCTTGCCTGTGTCTGTAGCAGGGCTGAGATCACGGATATTAAACCCCTACTGTAATATTTAGGTTTAACAAATAAGAAGAACTTTGCCTCTTTGAACACCAAAAATAATGTTTGACAGACAGTTTTTCTTAATTTCTTTCATGGGTTTCATTTGGTGTTATGAAGTAGATAGAAAAGGCAAGTACTTTGCATCCTGTTCTTCGTTAGAAATAATTCCAATAAGGCATCTAAGTGCTTCTGGATAATTTAGCTGCCTAATTTCAAAGTTCAGCTGAAATTAAATCTTGAGGTGCCAAAGTACATACGATTGGTTTCTGGTCCACTTTGATGGTCTTCTTTCTAAATTAAATTTGTGAGCATTAAATTCATTTCAATTAGTTTTTTTTTTAAATGAGGAATCTCTGATTTAATAGCTCTTTTTCCTGCTAATTGGTCTTTAATTAAAGAAAAAAGTCTAGGTGAAGATGGTTTCATACTGCTCTTTTGCACTTGATGTTGTTTACACTGGTAACTGATTTGTGTCATTTGTCCTCAGACACTGCAGTCTGACTATTCTTGAACAAAAATGTGCTGTAGTTCTAAGGTGGCTTTTTAAAGACTCAGAGCTGTGGTTTGCACTTTTTAATACTGGTGTTGCTTTTGGCTTTATTTAAGAATAAGATGGTGTAGGTGGCATTGGTGGAGTGGTATGAGGAAAGGAGTCTTCTTTTTGCAGATCAGAAACCAGTAGGGCAGGGATAGTGCAGGAGCGTGGGAGTAGACACAGCTCACGTAGATTCACACGTTGTTCTGGTTTTGCATTCATGTGACCAGTTGCAGAAGCACGTTATCTATGATTTTTGGTTTTGTGAAAAGTGGGGGGTTTTTTCACTCGTTTAAGATCCTGAACTCATAGTGGTTATTTACCTGTAGATTCCCACAGGCTCATTTCAAGCTGCTTTAGTGAACAGGGCTGGATGTGAAACTGCTTGAGGAAGGCAAAGAGTTGAGTTTTTAATCTGAGGGTAAACTTTCTTAAGCTTTCTTTAAAACTCTCTTCATGCATAATGCTGCAGTCAGTCGTGAGCTACACGTCTTTAAATCTTTTGAGATGAACATATTGGGGCTAGAAGAACTTGTCAGTTTACATTTAATTTATTCCAGGCTTTGGGATATGTTTCATTGCTGTGAAGATTTTCGAACACTAAATATGATGAATGTTAGCCCAAATTTTCAATACCAAATTCTGGTGTCCAACTGCAGTTAGACTCTCAACATGTTTAATATCTGGGTTGATGGAGGAAAACTTGTCTAAAGTGCAGTATTTCTACTGTTAATGTTCATAAGTACCAATCCACCTGTTTGTCATCATTCCACAACTCATGAGTAATACTGACCTTGTCCCAAGTAGTCAGAAGTATTCAAGGTTTTTTATTAAAAAAACCCCACAACACACCCCTGCATTGTTAGTATAATTAATTCATTGTTTTCCCTATCCCGAGGGCACTCTTTTTCTTTTTTTTCATCCCAAATTTAAAAATAAATAGGAAATCTGGCCTTCTCTTCAGTAAGTAGCAGGTTCTGATGTAGTTGCTCTTGAGCATATTCTGTGATTAATAGCCACTAAAGCTGGAAATTATCTTCCCTTTTTAACAGTTTGTGTGTTCCTGACTTGAAGTTTCAATTAACTGTAACTGAAGGATCTTCTCTGTGTCCTGTGACGTTGTTAGGTTGAGGGTTTTTTTCCCTTTTTTTCCATGTCATTATGGTATTCCCTCACAGGGATTTTTTGCATTTCATCCTTCATTTTTCAGAAACAGGGAACTTAGAGCTGTTACTGCTCAACAAGACATCTGCCTTGGGAAAAGAACTGGCAGCTTTCATGCACTCACAAAAGAATTTCAGAAAAATTATTTGTTATTCCCAAACTAGATGCTGCCAGAGTACATAATTCCAAAACTTATTTTCTCATGGGAAAGGCATAAAAGACTAGACTTAACAATGGGGAAATAAGCTGGGTTTATTTGTGTTTAGAATGGATCAAAGCCTCTTCACCTGTTCTGTGAACTGAGCACCTCATTACTGTCTCTCTTTTTCATATGTTTATATCCCCAACACTGCAGAAACTGTGCCTGATAATCCCTGGTCTTTTCTAAAATAATGTAGGAGTCAGAAAAGATGCTCATACACACACAGAGCATCCTTCTCTGTGTTTTCCACTCTAGGAAATGCTTCTCTTGCTCCATTTATATGGTCTGTATTATTTCTAGAGTAGTTCTGTCAACTTCTTATGCTGAACATTATGCCTGCACTTGAAAATAGGTGCTGAAAAAGCTGAGGGGAGAGTGTTCAGGCTCATACAGGAAGGGCAGGGCATGAGGGAGTGGATCCTTTGTTGGAAAGATCATGTTCATGGAGCTGTCTGTGCCCAGACTGATGTAAGTGCGTGTGGTTTTTAATTTTAATTTGATTGTTCCCTGGGAAAGATGAACCAGTCCCCAAAGACCTGCAGAAGTTTAGGATAGTTACCTGAGTAATGATAAACCATAATAAAACCTAAAAAATTTAGTGTTTCACAAAATAGTTTATTCCAAAACCATGGGGCAGTGGTGGCCGCTAATGAGTGTTTCCAAACCTGGATTCCAGCAGAATTCATGGCTGTAAAGCTGGATGCTCTCAGAACTGCCAGGTAAGGGCTGCTTGGGTCCCGGCAGGCTCAGCCTTGCAAGTACCCAGTCACACCACAGGGCAAGATTTGCAGCCTTTTCATTTTACTGTTGGTTGTGCAAAAGTTCTAGATGTGCAGCATGGAATCGACTTGAGCAAAGAAGTGCCCACCTAACACATTGTGCTGAGTTGTAGGTTGCAGCTTGGGGCAGAGAGAAGGTGCTGGTAGGCTCTGGCAGATGTGCTCTGGCCACAGCTTCTGCACCTGTTCAGGTGCTGGGAACTCAGGCCAGTGCTGTGCTTAGAAACTCTGTGCAGGTGTCTCTCCAAATCACCTCGAGTTGTTGCTGTTATGGCAACGTTAAAAAAAAAACTTCCTTATCAGGAGTGAGGGAGCCCACTCTGGTGAATACATTGAAGTGAGTCAGACAAAGGCCTTTCTCCTGCAGGCAGTTCAGGACATGACTCAGGGCATAAGGCTAAACAAACAAGGACAAATAAAATGAATGGAGTTTACTTGGACTAGAAAACACTGTTGTTCATGATGAATTGAATTTTTTTCAACCAGCAGAATTTATTTATGTGAAATATTAGCAACTCACGTTGTAACGGAAAAGTAGTGAAAGAAGCACATAGAAAAGAAAAAAGTGATTGAAGAAGGTACAGATAAAGTGAGTGCTGTTGAGAGCAGATGGAGAGACAGACTAAGGAGTGCAGAGGATGTGGAGACAGTGCATGGTGAGGAGGTGAAAAGCAGGGCAAATGCGTGACCACAGGCTCGAGATCGTGTGTCAGATCAAGAGATGAAAGCTGGAAGATGGATCACCAGCTTGGGAGAGATAGCAAGTGCAGTGGACAGAGCTGCAAAAGGGTGACAGTGCATGAAAAGCAAGAGGAGTCCATACAGCCTTGTGAAAAAATCCCCAGTCAAGATAGGGCTCCTGTTGTAGGAGTGCAGAAGTACCTTTCCACAGATACTTCTGAGAACTACCATCTGCTGGTTTATTAACATCAGGCAGCAATGTAAATACTGTAATCATAACAAATAGAATCCATGCCAGTCACTAATCACCATTCTACAATAAGGTTTACAGAACACACAAAACCCTCCCCAAAACCACAGACGGCTGAGAACTAATTACAAAAGTCTGCCCAAACTTCAGTAGTTTTCCATGGACAAATAAGTAGCATTAGTTGAAGCTCAGAATGAATCTTATTGTAAGCCATCAGCATCCAGCAGCAGTGTAGTGAAAAACTGTGTCACTGTTAGTGCACCAGGATCCATCAGCTCAAGCAATTGATGTAGATGTAATCACTGTCTCTAATAGAAATAAAGTCAGGGTAATGGAACATTGTCACAGGATCAATGTCTCCTGTTTTGAAAATAAACCCCCTCAGCTTTGCTTTTGCATTTATGTACCAGCAGGCGACCACATCACTCAATTCAATTGACACAGTCCCTTAGAGCCCTGAATGATCTATTGTGGGAACATCAGGAACAACATATTGGAAAAAATGGAATGTTCCTGATCAGACTTACAGGCCACGTTATTCAGTGGGTTTTCCAGCAGTGAAAATGAGAATTAATCAGGTGAGAGCAGAAACTTAGCATGGTATGGAGTTCTTTAACCCCATTTACCTGTTAATTTCTCCAGGTTCTTGATCAAAAAGAGTGAACCACAGGACTTGTGTTTCTTTTCAATGGTGCACGTTCACAAATAGAAATGTATTTTTGGACATTGCCCCTCCCCACCTCAGTCTCAGTGGAAGCCCTTGATAGGGCTCAGTGTGACTGACTCAAGGTCTCTTCTCAATCTGTTACTTTCTCAGAATTTTTTACACCATTTCATCCAAGTGAGGTTTAATGGGCATGCTCCCACATTCATCCATAATTAATTTTTTGCAAAGGCTTTAATGCAATACAAGAGATTAGCAGTCATATAGTTGCATGTTTAAAACCTGGTGCATGCCAAAAAGGCGTATGTGGGATTTGTTGCTGATAAGGCTTCTCCCAGTTTTCACCTTTCTTGGACTTGATTCCAGCAACTGTTCTGTGTCTAGATCCAGGGAGCATTAGCAGGCTGCTATTTCAGTGCTTAGTAAAGCCATTGAACAATTTCACAAAGCCTTCTTGAGACAGGGTCTAAACGTTTGATTGAAGAAGTCTTTATTTATTGGAATTAGGTATTCCTGAAGGACTGTAACCCTGTCTGAAGGGACATGCTTCTTTCTAATGGAATCTGCATGGTTTAGTTGACATAACCACTGTTCCTGAGATGGCCCCTCCAATAAAAAAATTCTCCCTTATGAGAGACAGATGGACAGATGTCTCTCCCTGGAATAATGCCAAGGCCAAGCATTTGTCCGGTGCTTCCCTCTCTGTTACAGAGATATATTTAGCATACAGAGCCTGGAAGCTGGACTTTGCAGGTTATCTTGAATTAATCCATACTGGCCAGACCTACACTACCTCTCCCTCAGGTGACTGTGCTGATTCTGGTCATCAGTCAGGACCAGTCACTTTCTAATCAGTTTTACAAATGCCACGTGTCCAGTTTTGCTGCCGTAAGCACCTGTCCAGTTTGTGTGCGGGTAGGACAGTTTAACCCTGAAGGTCATCCCATCAAGTCACGGGTTCTTCCTTCTTAAAAATGCCTTTGGTCTGGATTAGATGTTTGATCAAGGAGAATTTCATAATGCTGAGCTATATTTCCTGGTGTGTTCTGATAATTATTTAAGTATTGGAAGAGGATGGTGGTTTAACTTTTGAACTATGTCTGGACAGTTTTCATTTAACCCAAGTTTGTCTGCAGCAAGGAGCTTGAGCTCTGGGACAAAAAGCCTTCACCAAATGTGATGTTTGGGCTTGGGGTCTTGTGGGTAGGCAGGGAAGGATGGCTTTCATGAAGTAATCAAAATTGAGGCAGGACTTAGTGCTGGTGGTTTTACTGCATATTGGATGCACATTCTGAGCTGCTGAGTTTGGCTTTTAAGTTTTAAAGGAACATATTTGCCTCTGCAGAAGGATGTACCAGGATTGCCTCCATTTCAACAAGATTGTAATTGTCATGCAAAAGAGTTGTGCCTTTAAAGAGATGTCACAGAATCACAGAATGGTTGGGGTTGGAAGGGACTTCTGGAGATCATTTAGGCCATCTATATCTATTTTCATAGTTACTCAGAGTTGAAAAGTCTTTAAAATACTAATATACAATACCTTCCTGCTATTTTGATAGAGGACATAAGGAGAAAAATCTCCCCCAAACACATAATTTCTTCAGGTGTTGCACTGTAATAAAAAGAAAAAAAAAAAGATTAAGAACCTAGAGTGTTGAATAAAGTGTCAGTACCAGAAATATCCCTGTATCCTTAGTCAGCCTAGGGATTTGCAAAATATGGCTGCCAAGAATCACTGCAAGATGCCCTATAGCTGTCCAGGAAGATGTATTTTCACCTCTGGACAGCACAGAAGTTTGCAGCTTTGTAGCCATAGCCCTGGAAATACAATCCTGGATGTGCTGTCGCTTGTGTCTGTGCTGTAACATCCGGAATCCCAGCCTCCTGGGTCACACGGCATATGACTTTGGGGAGGAGATTCATAGTTCAGTAATTAAATACTGCTTTGCTCTAGGCAAAATCAACAAATGGGCTTCATCTGCAGCATATTTTGTAACAGTGCTCAGGACTGGGCTTTGTTTTTCTGGGGACTGAGTACTTAGATAAGTATACAGTAACTTACTTTTAGCCAAGGTTTTGGGTGGTTTTGTGTTTTGTTGTGGATTTTGTTTGGTGGGGTTTTGGTTTTTTTCCTCTTCTCATCTTCCCTTTCAGGGTTGTAATTCTTTTTCTTCAGAAGATTTCAGACTGGCTTTGTCATCTTGTATTCTTCATACTCCCAAATTGGCAAGGAAAGACAGAGACAGTTGCCATGAATTAGGTCACTAGAGCTGAAGTACAGAATACAAATATTTATCGCCTGAGCTAAGGAAGGCAATTCAGATGAGGAAAGGAAAAGTTACTCTTTTTAGTGTTTGGAAATTAAGCTGTATTCTTGAGGTTAAAAGCAAAGCAGTAGAGTTAAACAGTGAACATGAGAAGCATCTCTTGGTTTAAATTACTGGAAGAACTAGCAAAGCCTGATCATATAAGAAATCAGTAAGAAGGTTCATATGATAGAATTACAGATAATTTTTTATGCAAGTGCATAGTTGACATAGTATTGAATCTTAAAAACGTGGGCACTTTTAAATAATAGCAATTTAGAGACACAGGTGAAAATGCCAAAAATGAGAACACTTTATTTTGAGATATTACAGAAAAAACTTAGGCATTTAACCCAAAAAAAATGTTTTCCTTTAAATTCAGAATGTTAGAAAGAATTCCTAACTGCAGATCATCAGGTAGTAGGAAAACTGTACTAAGCGCTCAATTGTATTTTTGCCCAATATAATATTTGCCCCTATCTCTCGAGTGAACATGTGAAATAACAAATAGGAGTGTTTAGAACAAGTAGTTGATACAGTTAAAGAAAAGTCACCTTTTTTTCCTTCCTTTTAAAGGTGAGAAAATGTTTTTTTAAATGGTCATGGCCATTAAAACAAGGAAGATTGTTAAGCAAGAATTAATAAAATGATATCACTGTCTCTGTGCACATATGCTAGCAAAATATTTGTCCGGATTTCTTGCAAAAGAGGAAAAAGCAAAAGCTCTAATGGCAATATTTCTGTTGTAGGGGATTTATTGTTTCTGTAGCCAGACTTCTGTTTTCGAGGGATAAATGTAGCAGTCTGTTTATGTCTGAACATTAAGCATTCTTCAGAGCTACCCAGAGCATTAGCTGCTCCCTTCAACATATATTTGGTATCAAACTAATGATCGGTGTGTTTTTGGGGAATTATTATTCACAGCAGCCTGCCAGGTTTTCCTGTTATCCTACCTAATGAGAATATGTTGGAGCCCACCTACAACTGCAGAAATACCACTTTCTTAGGCTGTTATTTGATGATACAGTAACTCTAATTGTAGTGTAACTCCAGTATACCTTATCAAACAGTGATTAAGAGATGCACAGTGATAATCTGATGTATAAACCTTCTCTTCCAGTTCAGGTTTGTCTGAAAAAAAAAAAAAACCCCAAACAACCAAAAAACCTATTAGGCCAAGAGCCATATCAGGCAGCATCTGTTTTCCAGCATTTGGCATGAACCTGGAAGAGGAGTACAAAGCTAGCACAAACATGTGGAGTGGAATAATGATTTGTCAGAAATGCAACCAAATCTGCACTGTTGGATACTGATTAGCTTGCAGATCCGGTGTTGGTGAGAGTGGAATTGATCTCCTTTTTAATGGGTTTTACTTGAAAATTTTACACAAAATACGAAGTGTGTGAATGGTCCTCAAGGGCTGGAGGTGCCGGGGTGGGACCTGCCCTGTCTGCCCTGGGGCAGGCACAGAAATAGAGGCACAGTTCTGCCCAGGGGGAGCAAAGCCAGAGCTGGTGTGTTGTCTCTGGGATAAGAAACCTCATTTCCTTCTCAAAAAGTAGCTTCCAAAGTACTTTCTGTGTGATTCCTGGCATGGAATGAGTGGGTCAGTTTGTCTAAAGCACAGGCGTGTGTCTCGTCTGCTCCTGACCTGTTCCTGAGTAAATCTCAAGACTGTATAGACAGTTGACTTTTATGTCTGATGTGTGTTACACCTGATAAATTTTGGGAGTTCAGGGACTTCCTGTAGCAGCATTAAAAATTGCCTGAGATATCTGGATGCTCTGCTGATTCTAACTGAGCAGTGGAGTTACAAACCACAGGCTCACCCTCTGGGCAGGCGATCCTGCAGATAACCGGTGCCTGTGGCTGGGTGGTGGAAAGAGAACAAGGAGGTGGGTCACCTGCACTCTAATCCAATTTCCTTGGCCCTGTGGCATTGCTGAGCATCGCAGGGACGTGTGTGGGTTGGGAGTCTGGGAAGAGGCGTGCTGAAGTGGACTTTTTTTTGAGCGGGGAATATCAATCCGGATGTGGTCTCAGGGACTGGAAGCCTGTGAGCAATTTGGGCGTCATTCAGAAGCCCTCATGCACATCCTTTTTTTACCTGTCAGGGGGTATTTTGTTTATTTAATCCTAGTTTTACCAGTAAGGAATCAACTTCACATGTGCTGCGCCTGCTCCAAGGTGCAAAACAAAAGTGGAGGCGAGTGGGAGAGATTTCCTTTAAAAGTGTACTTGGATCTTAAACTGCAGTGTGGGTGCATCATCCTTTGCCGTGTAATTCCACAGAATGTTTTGAGGAAGACTTGGAATTTTTTTAAGGGCAAGGCAAAAAAAGGGCCTTAAGAATTGCATTTCAGAATGGGTTTGGGACATAAAGCTGCAAATATTTTATGATATTTTTAATGGGCCCTTTGCAAATTAGGCTACAAATCTAAGACTGCTAGGAATTATGTGTTAACTTCCACTTATTTTTGTCTCATTTTTCTATGTTTCTTTGGTGATTTAATTGCTGTATCTAAAATAAAGAGCAGTATTAATACCTATTAATGTGCCCAAAATAAGTAGTTGATTGCTTGTGGAAATAGTGAATTTGGGGGAAATAAGCCAGCACTGATGAAGTAAATTTCTTAGTGTGTGGGGTACCTGTGCAATTTGTCAAAGGGAAGTAATCATTGTCTCCTCTCCCAGCTGTACTTCTGCTGTATTTTCTCTTTAATGTGACATTTTGATTTGGGATGGAAGGGACGTGGTTTGGTGTTGCTCCTTCTCCTTGCAGTTCTCGTGTCCCTTGGCTGTGCCACGCTTGTCCCCGGGCACTGCCCCAGCCCCTGAGATGGGGGAAACGCAGAAAACGAGCTTCCAGAAAACGTAAATGAGCGCTGAAAAAAAACGGATACAGCAGTATTTTCGTAAAACACCGGAACCTTTTGCACGCTCTCCAGTTTGAAGCGCTCGCCGTGCAAACTGTGTGTTTATTGAAGGCATTTCTGTGTTTCTTCAGCTGCCGGGGTGCGGCGGCCAGTGCCGCAGTGCCACCTCCCGATGGCCGGGCAGCACGGCGGGTGGCAGCTCCTGCCCCCTCCGAGCTTCCTGTGGAAAACACTTGGAACCAGCCTTGAAAAGATGGGGCTCCTTGGGTTTGGGCAGGGTGAAGAACACTTTTGACAGTTAAGCAAAACGTTAGGGTTTTTGGTTTTTTTTTCTTCGGGTACCCAGCTGCATAACAGGTGAATTGATGTGGCGTCTCCACGGTTCTGCTTTGAGTGGGGAGCCCTCTTTATATTAATAATTCAGGACTTCTCTGTGTGACAAATAGCACTTTCATCAGATTTCTGCAGTTTGATCTGCCTTTTTTGGTGATGCAGCGAGATTTTAAAAATCAGTGACAGACCCATGAAACAAATACTGCCATTTGTGTGCGTGTACATATGTAAAAATGTTCTTTATGAGTCTCTTTAAAGTTAATTACCTTTTTCTCTGAAGGAAAATATTGTTTCTCTTCCTACAGAATTTCTCTGTGAAAAAACAGCCTTAAAGATAATTTGCACTACGTATGGCAACAAAACACAGCTGAATAAAATTAGTGTTTGGTACTGCACATGGTGGAATTGGTTGCTAATGCTTGAAGTGGCTAAAAGTGCCATTCATTTCACGTTCTGCTCATTAAACGAGTAGTCCTCAAAGTACACTAGAGTCTGGCAGGTATGTTTTGTACCCCAGGCATGGCTTGGGGCTGTGGAGGGGTGAGGTAGGATTGGTGTCAATGCACCTTTCTTTACCAGTCGTGTTGCACTTACAGAACTCATGGTTCTGGAGCAGTTTTCTTTTCCTTTAGAAATTAGAAGGATTTAAGTAGAACTGCATTTTAATTTTTTTTTCCTTAAGAAACTAAACCCATGTCCCCCTTGGGCAGCACAGTATGGCTGTGAGCTGGGTGACCACATGCCTGGGGCAGGTTTGGGGATGTCTATGTGTAGCTTCGGGCAGAATGCAGTCCTTTTGATGTCCAAGTTCATCCTTTAGCCTCTCCTCTGCTTGAGGAGTTTAACTGGGTCTTGTTTTCACAGCCTGATGGGACTTGTGGGAAAGTCACACTCTGAGGAGCTGTTCCCACTGTCCAATTTAGCTGCAGTTGACTGGTAAAGTTCAAAGTTAGGTGATAAGAAAAACACTGTGGTCATTTTCTCCTGTTTCCTTGGGAAGTCTTGCTAGGAAAAGATGCCTGGAGAGAATACATATGGCAGCCTTATAATGCCAGTCATAACCTTGTATTTGGTAATTACTATTGTATTCACCATTTTCCCCCTTGGAGCAGCAGCGGTGAATGGCCCTGCCATGTAGCAAGAACCTTTTATTTTGAACAATGCAAGAAAACCCATTCTCTAGTAATTTTTTACATCAGATCAAGGTCAGACTTTGACAAATAACTTCCTTTCTCAGAGTCCAGTTTCACAGAAGAAACAGTGGTGGTTGTCAGGTGGGTAAAAACCTGGGAAGGTTTGCTGATGGAAAGTGCTGGACAGATAGTAGGAACAGGAGGTGGACATTATTTCATAATGTGTTCTGGAAGCTGTTGGTTTTACTTGTTTACTTGGAAAGGTCAGAGTTTTCAAACATTCAGACATCATGAGAATGTTCTCAAAAATGAGACTCGGAGTTAGAAAAAATACTGTATTCTGTCTATCTTTTAAAGACTCCTGTTGCCTAATGTTTTCAAACTTTGTCATCAAAAGTATATATAGTCTGATACATTATTTGTCTTGCTAAATATTTGCCGTTACTAAAATCAAGGAAAAATTGTATGTGTGTATATGTATCCCATCAATATTTTTAAAGGACTGATTGAAAGCTTGGAGAAATGTTACTTAAAAGGGACTGTTTAAAGTTTGTCTCTAATGTCAAGAATTCCTTTTGCAAAGCCAAAATGTCTGACTGAGATATTTTTTAATCTTCAGTGGAAATAGCTGGGCTTGCTTTGAACAGACACTGTGTGTTTTAGCTCATATTGCACCTTTTCACTAAAGCAGGAGTACCTGAAAATTGGAGTAGATTAGAACATAAAAGTGAGAACTTGTCTGGATGCCAGCGTGAAACCAAGTTCTTGGTCTTCAATAGCCAGGCAGAGAGAAACCTGTGTTGTAAAAAAAAATGTGTTCCATAATGTAGATTAGATGAAACGCACATGATTATTTTTTAAAACCTGTGAAATTAGGCCTTTTTAGTACTGGAATTCAACAGCATAGTTCCCCAGTCCATACCAATTTGCATCGTTTGAGAATCTGGCCCTTCAATATTTAATCTACTGACCTTTATTTTGTGGTAAGACAAATGACTTTTTAATGACTCCAGTAGACTTATTTGCATTATAACATAAAGCCATTGCCTATGCTGCCAGGGAGCTACTTACTTTATAAATATAGCATTTGTTGGGAAATACCTATTAGGTACTAAAAATATTTAATTGACCTACTTTTTTTTTATTTGCAGGGTTGTGTCCTTTGTTGTGACCTCATGGTTTAACTGGGAATAAAGATGAGTATAAGCAGTGATGAGGTTAACTTCCTGGTATATAGATACTTGCAAGAGTCAGGTGAGTTTTTACAATTCTGGTTATTAAACAATGCTTAATTTATTTGATCTTCATCTGCAACTGGCTTTAGCAAATGCAGCCTCATTTAATTATTTTGCCAGTAGGCATGTGCTTCTGTCTGAACTGTGTCTTGGTGTTTCTTCTCAACAAGAGAATGAATTCCTGCCAAGTTACCTTCTGTAACTTAATCAGATTTAGTCATTCGGAGTCTTCAGATGGCAGTCAACCAGCCAAGGACTTACTCAATTGCTAGAAATGCATTTTCCTGGAGATCCCTTCTCTGCAGGGTGATGATGGCACTTTGTACCATTTTCTTCAGGGCTGCTTGAAGAAGAAAATAAAATGATCATCAAAATACTGGGGTTTTTTCAGTTGTCTTGGGGTGATGGTGCTCTTGTGAGCTGATCTTGTGTAGCCGAATTCCTGGCCTGAATGTGACTGTGGGAGGGCAGATGTTGCTGCGTTTCAAAGGAAGAAGTGACAACTGTGTCTGTGTGACTTGTATCACTTGACTCCAAATAGAAATGAACAGATGTTTTACAGGAATAACTCTTGGGGTTCCCAAAAGCCTCTGTCCTCCAGGATGTTTTCCTGGAGGATCTTGTCCTTTTGCATCAGGGTAGCCAAAACCTACTGCTTCTTAGGAGAGAGAGAGAAAAGACAATTGAATATTGTCAGACTTGAAAAGAAACCTCTTTCCTGTCATATTCATCCAAACTGACTGTGTCTGCACTACACAAGCACGAATGCAGCAGTGCTCCCTTATTTTTAAAGCTTCCCAAACCCAGTCGGATCAGCAGTTTGAGCTTGTGTTGCATGTTTGGGTTTCTAGATGCAGCCATATGGCTGCAGGGAGTTTTGTGGTGGTGGTTATTCTTGAAGCTATATAAGAGACAACATCATCTTTTACTCACAACTGTGATATTGATTGCTTAACACAGCCTACATTTAGAACGGGAAGATTTGACTGGAAGTCAGGGCATGCCCCAGTAAATGAACAAGTGATGATTGTCAGCTGGCAGGAGGGAATATGATCTCAGCAATACAAAAAAGAAGGCTGCATATTAAAGCAAAAATACACTGTTATCTTAAGACTGGAGTTTAAGAGATCAGCTTTAAAGTATATACAAATAGATAGATAAGAAAATATATATTGCATATTTTACCTTGCTGTTTCAACACTTACTGATTCTCAGTTTTGTTTAGTTGCTGCTGATGGGTGGCTTCAGGCTTCCTGAAAATGCATTTGACTGATGCAACATATGTCCACTGTTCATGGACTTCCCAAATTGAGACAGAGAAGCACCAGAAGCAATAGCGGATGGCAGAGTTTTTCAGTTTCTGCTTGTCAAAAGAAAGCAAAACCTCATTTTTCCGCCTGAATTTGCTGAAAACTGCTACATGTTCTTATTCCAGTTGCAGATTGCTTTTGTCATAGAAGCCAAACTTACTAAATTGCTTCATCTTCATTTGAAAGTTTGCAGGCAGCTTCTTGCTTACCTGACAGGGAGAAAAAAAAACCCAAAGTGTTTTAAGAAAAAATTCCACGACAGTAAAGTTAATTTGCTGAAACAACTATTTTTCTCTAGCTTTAATTCACTTTTTCAGGGTGATCGAATAAATAGCAAGCAGCTGCCATTGCTGCACCATAACATGTTTGCCACTTCTGATTCAGTGCACAGTGCTGATGTATCTCTAAGTGCCAAAGCACACACAATTACAACAGCACTGTACCGTGAGCTGAATTCTGTTCACACACAGATCCATTTCACTTTCATGGGTATCAAATCAGTGAGTAAAAATGGCGAGTGAGTCTTGGTGTCTTGGATGTTTATTTGTATTAATTGAATACTATATATGATACAATACATATGTGTAGTTTATGAATCCATAAATATGTTTAAATGCTGTTGTGAACTGTATATTTTATATTGACTCATGCACAAATGTTTTGTCAAAGACTGTAATAATAGTTGTGTTTATATACTTTGTTTTTCTCTTTTTGTACACTTAAACTGTGAGGGAAATGAGGTGTTTTGACCAGTTTTTCTGTAGTTCAGAAGCATGCTGTAGCGTTATAGTTGATATAATTTGCTTAGGTTTGTAAACAGAAGGTCCTACCGTGGTACAGCAAGGAGCGTTGTCTATCTATAAATCAATTCTGATGTCTTTGCCTTGTCTTTAGGGTTTTCCCATTCAGCATTTACCTTTGGTATAGAGAGCCATATCAGCCAGTCTAATATAAATGGTGCTCTGGTGCCACCAGCTGCTTTGATTTCCATCATCCAGAAAGGTCTGCAGTATGTAGAGGCAGAAGTCAGTATTAATGAGGTAAGGAGGCTTTGCCTGCAGGAGCATTGTGTCCTTGCTTGCAGTAAGTTTGAATGTTAGTATTTTTTCTTAACTTTCTTGTATCCTATTTATTTACTTTTACTTCAGATTCCTTACTGCTGGTGTTCACCATGACTCCAGTGGTGGAACCAGAGTGGAGTGACATAACTGGGTGGGGGTTCTGCCCAGTGCAGCCACACAACACCAGGCATGGTGTTCTGGCTCATTGCTTAAAGGTCCGTTGTCTGTGGAGTTTTTACCCTACTCTCATGTTGTAGTACATCCAGACAAGTGCCATAAGATGATAATTGAGACCAGTAATGTCTTAATTTTTTATTTTTATAGACTGGCACTAGGGAGGTGGGAGAGCGCTGTGCAGCTCTTGTTTGGGCTCTTGTGTCGTTACAGTGAAGTAATGTGAGCCCAAAGGCAAGGTTTCCAAGGAGAGAGAGGGTTTGAATTTGTGGCAGGAAGGCTGAAGGTATATGCCAGTTTACCTTTTGCCTCTGCTGGCTAATTCATCTTGAGCAGGATCTATTAAATTTGATGTTTAAATGGTTATTCCAGCAGTACAGAAAGCTATGTATCTTCCTGCCTGATGCTGCAGACACTCACCCTTAATTGCCATTCTCATTCATGCCTGGAAGGTGAGCAGCCCTTCTGTGTGTCAGTTAGATTACAGAAGGAAACTTTTTTTCCCATTAATTCTGCTCACTTTCCAGTCTCCCTTATGTCTGGTGTTCGTGTAGTTTTCACAGTCCCAGTGAAGCAAATCCTTTCCCTTAGGAAGCCTCAGAAAAATAAAGCAAGTGATAGGAATAGAAGAAGGAGACCCTATATTTATTGCAAGGAATCCTTCTAGCTCCTAAAAATAGATCCTTACAAAGCCCTAGCATATGTATAATGATATTTTTAACTGGGTCTTGTCCATTTCAGGATAAAATTCTTCCTTGTTGTTTGAAAGCATGCCAGCACTGTTTAAAAAAAGGAAGAAAACTAGTCAACTCTCCAGATAATATGTTTATGGAAAGTATTACTCTAATAAGACTATAACTTCACAAGTCAGTGACCCGAGTTGCAATGTTTGCAGCTCTCTCTTCAAACAAACCATTAGATTTTGCTGCAGCCACTCATGTTTGAAATCATATTCATAGATAGCTTACAAAATTTTTTGCTTTAGCAGACAATTTAGCAAACTCGAAGCAAATAACTTTTGATTCCACAGGCTCTCCCAGAGGCCTGCAGTGGCTTTTTTTGCATATTTATGGTGTCCACAACTTTAGACTAAAATTCCGATCCTGTCCACAACAATGATGAGATATCACTTCCAGCACCATTTGTAAACCTCTTTATTATATTAAATCAAAACTTTTTCTTTAGTTTTTCTTGGAATTTTTGCCCATAATGTTAATTTGTACTTGGTGTTGTCTTTTTTTTTTTTTTTTTTTTTTTCTTTTCTCCCTGTGCTGTAATTTAAGTCTGTACCTTGTTTGATGGTAGGCCGATAGAGTCTCTCTCGCTGATAGATGCAGTGATGCCTGATGTGGTACAGACAAGACAACAGGCCTACAGAGACAAACTTGCACAACAGCAGGCAGCAGCTGCTGCAGCTGCAGCTGCCACCAACCAACAGGGGTCAGCGAAAAATGGAGAAAATACTGCAAATGGAGAAGAGAACGGAGCACATACTATAGCAAGTAAGTTGAGACAGGAATGACCTTAACCTGTGGTAGCATTTCCTGGTTATTTATCACAGTATGAGCTAGTAGACAGTGAGGTAAAAGTGTAGAGGTTGGAGTAACCCTTTAACTTGCAGAGAATTCCTTCATTGTGGGTGATACTTTAACAGGGGGTGCCTCGCCTTTGGCTGTCCCCAGTTTTGACAGCTGGAATTGCAGGAGATGCAAAGTTCTGAATTCATTAATTCACAATATTCCCTTGACCAGTCTCACTTCCAGTACTGCTCCTTTCCCATCATCTGAAGGTTTTTCACAGGACCCTTTCATAAAAAGAAAAGAATATTCCTGTCCAAGGAATGAGGTGAGGAGTCTGCCAATCCACGGCAGGTTAAAACTTAGCATTGCTTGTGAAGCTCTGCAAGCTCCTTCCAATAGGTTTTGTTAACCCCAAGGATCTGAGAGCTGTACTCAGGTCCCAGTAGGACAGGCCTTCTTGTTATGCTGAGGTCATGATTGCTGGGACAAGTCCTGTGTCACTTGTCTCCTTTATCAATGGCAGTTTTTGTGATTTGCTGTTCAGAATTGCTCAGTGCAACTGCTCTCAGGTTTAGCGTATTCATTAATTCCATTTTAGTTGTGATTGGTGAAGCAAATGCGTTCTGTTTGTCATCACTGGTCAAAGGAGTGTACCTTACAATCAGGCTTAGTATGGAAAAGTTTGGGTTAGGTGTTAAAATGTGATTTAGAAAATACTGTTCTGGAAGCTTGAATTGCACATTTAAGAGTGGGAGTTACAGCTCTTGCTGTAAAAACACCTGAAGAAATAACATTTTTGAGAGAATATGAATATCAGGTCATGTACAAGTTTACAGCCTGATCTTACTAGCTTTTTTCATTAGTGTATATGATAAAAAGCTGGAAATATGATCTTTGGCTGAAACAAATGAGCTCTCTACTTTGATGCTTCCATTTAAAAATCTCAAAAAAATATTTACCTGATAACTGTGAACTGGTTAGAAGAAGGGTAAACCTCAGATCTCAGCCCTGTTAAATGTGATCTACCAGCAGCCCCTGCTGGCCAGTCCAACACTTCAGACTTCACCTCTCCTCTGACTGAAGCAATGCTTTATATGGTGCTCTTTCTGAAAAATATGCATGTTTTAATAGCCTTTTCTGTTTTCTCACACGTATGAACAGTGACAGAAACCCTCCATGCTAAATTAAGCAATAGATGTGATTTGTTTAACCGCAGTAAATAAATATGGAACAGGTGAACTGTGCAGCTTCTATTCTGCATTTACACTCATCATGAATTTATTTGTAATAATAGAAAACGAGTGATGGTAGATGCCAAGAGAACTGTTTTGTCAGTTGAGTTACCCCCAGTATGTTTTGCAGAACAATATGGATTCAACCTCACTTCCAATACAGAAAGTTACATTGCCATAATTCCACGGTAATTGCTGATGAAGTTTAAAAAGCTTGGTTATCAGTTTACTCTGTCACCAAATGTGATTATATTAATTAAAGCCATTTTGTAAATGAAGTGTCTGAGATGTAGATTTGACTGCAAATGGTAAAAAGAGATTTTTGAAAATGAACGTGTCATAAATATATTTTTAAAGCGCAAGCTAGACTTGTAACATATTGTACTATGCAGTATTGGGCCTGAAAAACTGAGTACTTGTAACAGCATTTGTTTTTTAACATAGCAAAAAATTAACTTTTGGCCTCAATTTTGGAGCTCCAAAATTAAATGCATTTAGATGTGAAGGTTTACAGGGGCGAAGAGCTTTCTCACATTTTTGAAACTCCCCATCTGTTTATAGTGCTTCATTAATTGGAACTGGAAAAATAAGGGAAGTTTGTCACATTTTCGAATCTCATAAATTGTGAGTTGTCGCACTGATCCCAGAAGAATCAGAACCAGGCAGTAGTCTCAATGGATTGCCCCAAAATACTAAAATCCACCTCTCTCTACTGTTGTTTCCCATAATGCAGATAATCACACAGATATGATGGAAGTAGATGGAGATGTGGAAATCCCTCCCAACAAGGCAGTGGTGCTGCGTGGCCATGAATCCGAAGTGTTCATCTGTGCCTGGAATCCCGTTAGTGACCTTCTGGCCTCAGGGTATGTGCCCTGAAAGAACACCCAGTCCCCAAGTGTCAAATGCCACCGTGTTTGCTGTTTAGAAAAGAGTGCTTTTAAATGGAATTGTTTTGCAAATCATCACCATAATGTGATAAATCGTCATAATAATGACATACATATAATACATACTATACTGTCGCTGTTGAACCACTGGCAGAACGAAAGAACCAGAAGAGTTCGGGTGAGGCAGAAATCTGAATTAATTATTTAATTCTAAAACTTATATAGACTTTCCAAAGGTCGTCCAGATTGGGTCAATTCATAACCTCCCCCTAGGCCGATAGGCCAGGTAGAATGTCCATCTTTCCAGAGACAGTTTTCAATAACATCCAAGCTTTTATCTCTATTTACAAAACGTAGAAAGAAGAAGAGAAAAGTTCCCGTGGTAAAGGTCTGCGTTACCACACCATACAATATTTCATAATGTGATATATCACATATTATGATATCTGCTATCATTATCGTGATATATATCAATGTGCGTATAAAAGAAATGCAATGATCCGCGTTTAAATGGAAGGATTTATGTCCTCACGGCCTGTTTGGCAGGTCTGGTGATTCGACAGCGCGGATATGGAACCTCAGTGAGAACAGCACGAGCGGCTCCACGCAGCTGGTGCTCCGGCACTGCATCCGGGAGGGGGGGCAGGACGTGCCCAGCAACAAGGACGTGACATCGCTGGACTGGAACGTAAGTACAGCTGGCAGTGCTCAAAATGCTCCCCAAAAAAGCCGTGCTTGCAACACTTTGCAGCGCAAATTTTAAGCGGCAGCACCTGAAATGTTTCTGTTTTGGGCAGCATTGTAACTTCTTCTGTTGTACCTCGGGAATTTCTTTTTAATAACTTGTGGTCAGTGGAATAAATATCATTAATCCCATGCAGATGTATTCTACCTCAATTTTGCTTTGTGCTCTTCAGCTTTGAATTATACAGAAAAAATAAATAAATAACCTTTTTGCTGGCAGAGTGAAGGTACACTTCTAGCAACTGGGTCTTATGATGGCTTTGCAAGGATATGGACTAAAGATGGTAAGCAAAATACTTTTTAATTCACAATATATTTTCCTATATTGTGGCTCACAGCATAGTTTTTTTTTTTTAATGTATTCATATCAATATAAATTTTCAGGTAATCTTGCCAGCACCTTAGGGCAACATAAAGGTCCTATATTTGCGTTAAAATGGAACAAGAAAGGAAACTTCATTTTAAGTGCAGGAGTGGACAAGGTGAGATAATCTTTGGTAAAATTAAAATTCTTTCCTTCACCGTTATATCTAACTGTAAGCAAAATAGCAAAACTATGAAAAGTAAGTAGATGACACTAAAGGCATGGGATGTAAATATGTGCTTACAAATAACTTGTTATGCTTTGCTATGTTTCCTTGGGTTTTTATAGTAGTTTCTTTAGATATTTTAAGTTCTTAGATTTCAGTGTCTGTGGATCTCTTCCCAGTTAGGTTAGCCTAAGTTGGAAACTGAGTGCATTGAAAGCAGAAACGTTAAACCTTTGTGAAGCCAAACCATCTAAAATTTAGTGAAGTACTTTATGCAAAGCCTCAAGAAAAAAAAAAATCATACTAGAGGGATGGGTTCGGGCTGAGTTGGATATCAGTCAAGCCTGAGAATGCTTAAAAGATTAGAGCTAGAACATGAGGAAGGTGGATATATGTGACTGGGAAGGTGCCAGTAGTGTAAAGCCATGGAGCTGATTGTTTAACTGTGTTTTATTTTACATCTCTAAACAAACTTAAGGACTCACAAGGTCTTTCAATTCAGAGCTGTTGTTAGGGTGAGAGGTTTTATGAATGGCAGAAGGGCACACAGTGATGAGAAGTAGACTTGAAGTGAATTCAAAGATTCAGAAGGACTTCAAAGAGTAAGGAGAGTTGATTTTTTTCCTCTGTAACTGATTAAAGGTGCAGAAGTCAGGACAGCATTTCTTTTAGAGTGGCAAACTGCAACCTCAGTACAACCACTTAAAACTGGCAGTGTCACTGTCGTGTAGTAACACAGTAAATTTTCTCCTTTATTTGTTATTTTTTATCCTGCACATATTTAACTTGGTTTACTTCAGTGCCCAGCTTTATAAATGCTTGTGCTGGCACAAAGAAAGGAAAATTGAATGTCTCAAAGCATGGAAAGGATGTGTTGCCTCTTTTGGGCAGCTGTAATGGTTATGCCAGTTTTTAAATCTTTGTGGAGGTACAGCTTTTAATTTCCAGAAAAATAATTCTGGAGGAAATAGAAGCCTCGTTTCAGTCAATAAAACCTCTTAGACTCTGAGGTTATGCTTTGAAAAATATTCTGCAATAGCAGAGAGAATGACCTTCTTTTCCATAAATTATTAGTGTGGTCAGTTCATGCTTCCATTCACTTTGGTGTCAGAATTTTCATTGATCACTGAGGTAGGTCAGGGGTATTGGCATAGAATACAGTGATCGTAAGATACTAATTTTGTCATGTAAGATTTCTTTAACCAGAAGGTTATCAAAGTATTGGCAGAGAACAACTCAGAACAAAACTACACCCTTGAATCTTTCAGTATGTGACTAATTGTTTGTAAGATCTTCTTAGGGACAAGTGAGTAGTTGATATTACAATTTGAGTATACAAGTATTTGAAATTAAAATAGTTGTGTGGAATGGATTGGAAATATTTAAATAGGACTAAGGAGATACATCTATTTAACTTTTGTGTCTTTTTAAAAAGACCCCACAGACCCCTTCTTCCCTCTAGACCCCGAAATGTTGTGATTAAACACCTTTCTAATATTGCAATATCTTCAGGTTTTTTGCTGTTGCCTGTACATCAACTACCATTTTCTTTAGTACTGGGTAAAACACTAGAAATGTGTCACCAGGAGCAGGTTTGGGTGATGAGGAGCAGGGTAGGTACTCTGGTACTTGTGAGTGGTGATAGTTGTGGGGAAATTGGCAATTTGTACAAGTTTGTTTATTGTTTATTTATCTGTTTAACACAGACCACAATTATTTGGGATGCCCACACTGGCGAAGCCAAGCAGCAGTTTCCTTTTCATTCTGGTAAGTCTTGATTTTGATCTGATTCAGAATTGTCATTTGAAAAGACAAAAAGGTGTTATTAAAATAAATTTTTAAATCTGATGTTCATGGTGCTCATTTGCACCATTTTAAAATCTTACAGGCAGTCTTTGGTTACTGACTCCCATATTTGAATTTTGAGAATGTAAACAAAGATAGATTTGTTCTGATTTTATAACTCACAGTTTTATTGCAGTTCCATGAAAGTCGTAAGAGATGAATAATCCAAATATTCCTCACTTTCTGTGGCACAGTGGCAGACAAACCAAGTGGGTGGGCCGCAAGGGATTTGGATAAGGACTGCATTTGTCACCTTCCTGCCACAGTAATCCCAGCCCTGTATCCCATTGTTCCGCTGTCCCCCGTTTGTGTGGCCACAAAGCGGCTGAAAGGCTGCTCACTGGCCAGCTGGGGTGAGAGTGCAGGAGGTCAGACAAATTGCTTTGTGGGCTGCATGCTGAGCAATCCTGCCAGGATCAGCTGGAAAAATGAGTGGAGAGCGTGATGGACGTGTCATTGAAGGGCCTTTAAGAAACGTGTCTCGTTCCCGCTTTTTATTCCGCTCGCGCCACGTTTCCAGTGGCATGACAGCAATCAAAAACATCAACTCAGGATTTACTCCAAGCAGCTCTCTGTGATATCTGCCATAAATAGCTGGCTTGATCAAATGGAATATGTTGCCTGTGATCAAGCTTCAAGTTACCACACCTTACAAAGCTGGAATTAAGAAAGGAAATAAACCCTTACCTTTCCCTGGCTGCCATCCATCGGGACAAGCAGGAGCTGTTAGTGGAGATGAGCTCATGCATGACGATGTGTGAAGTTGTGGGAACCTGTTCCTTGTGCTGACTCCTGGGATTTATTTAGAGACGACTTAACTACAGCTTGGTGTCCTGCTGCACTGTCTTCTGTATAATTTTCATTTCAAATGTGTTCCATATTATAATGACTTAAATTTTGTTCCATTTTGTGTAAGACTCACTTTGGCTGCATTTCTTTCTGTTCTTAGTGTTTATCTTCAGAACTGCTGTAAAATTAATGATTGCTTCCTGTTGGCATTAGTTCTAAGGTGATACATACTAAATTTGCCCATCAAATTCCTCCAGAATGCGTACTATAGCTTTAAATATCTTCCTTTTTCTTCTAGCACCAGCATTAGATGTTGATTGGCAGAGTAACAACACCTTTGCCTCTTGCAGTACAGACATGTGTATTCATGTTTGTAAACTAGGACAAGACAGGCCCATCAAAACCTTCCAGGGTCACACAGTAAGTACTGGAAAAAGGGGCTTGCTTTATAATGTTTTTATTAGTGGGAGACTGGGGGCTCAGTAAACTTTACCAGTACCCAGCACTTGTGTAGTGGTTGGTCTTTGACTAAAGGTAATAGCTGTGAGTGAAAATCAAATGTTAAAATCCTGACAGTTATGCAAATACTCATGTCTGATGTCCAGCTTTATCTTTCATAACATGTATTTGTAATGCAAGTGAAGGCTCCAACTTACTCTCATTGTTCAATTTTAGAATGAAGTAAATGCAATCAAATGGGATCCAACTGGTAATCTGCTGGCATCCTGCTCTGATGACATGACTCTAAAGGTAATGGGAGTTCTGGGACTGGCCCTCGTCTTTGTAAGACTCTGGAATGCACCCCGTTAGCATGGACAACCCAGCAGTACCACTGTACCACTGTGTTGTCCAATATTTGTGCTTTTTTAATATAACAAGGTTAGGCAATCCTAGAAATCTGTGTTAATCAGAGCCAAGCTTTGGTCCAGAGAACTTGTTACAGGCTGCCAGCCTGAGACTTAGAGCATGATTTATTAGGTGCTTTTAGCTGTTTACAGATTCAGGTCATTAATCATTAAGCTGTCACGCTTGATGGTTGCTTTTGGTTAAAAGAAGAAGTTGGAATGCACGTCATGTACCACAGACAAGAATGGGTGACTTGCTCCTTTCCAGGTTTTCTTCTGCTTTCCTCTTCTGTCCAGTTAATGTCTCAGGCATGTTGCTTCTTCAGAGGCTGTGTGTACTCCTGGATTTTTCCAATTCATCAGGAGTCATTCTACAGCTCTCAATCACACCTTCGCTCTTCCTCCAAATAATTCATAGCAGCGTGGTTTCTTGTGGAACTGGGGCAGACTTGTGAGTGCGGAGGGCACTGTAGCTTACACATGTGACTTCAGGGCTCACTAGAGATCCTTACACAAATGCCACCAGAAGAAATGAGGCTGTTCATGCCTGACAGGCCTGGGCTGCTTCCATGGTGCAGATGCTTTCCATTACTCCTGTACTGCTTCCCATTTAGTGGGAGCTCTAGCACTGTGCTTGGTAGAGTTTCAGGATACATTTTTTACACTGACAGCCCTGTCCTGCTGGTAGCCCTTGGGACAGTTAATTCCATCCGGCTCACTGTGATTTAATCAGGGAATGGCTGAGTGAGTAGGTACATATCCCTCCCTCCTCCTGGCACACAGTCAGGCTCTGGCAATGGAAATCACCTTATCTAAATACAAACACTTCAGCATTAAGCCTCCAGTCTAAAGCTGGATGTCTAGACATCTCCAGTCAGCACTGTCTAGCACTGCAGAAGAGCAGGTCATCCTTTCCTAAGTGTCTTAAGTCAAGTGTGATGCCCCTGAGAGCATCAGTTGTTCTCCATTGGCAGTGGATGGAGTCAAAATAGCCAGCTTAAGCCAGGTATTTAATACTTAAACAGCTGAAACTCCAGAGGGATGAATTCCAGTCTAGAGTTTGAGCTCTTGGTGCTGCCTCTCAGTGAGTAGAGGTGACAACTGGGAACACATCAGCATTTGTGAGATTCAGGCAATTAACTTCATGATTGCTGTTTTGAGTTGAGTCCAGGCTGGAAGGAATGTTATCCTTTTGTTCAGGATTAGCTCAAAACACCTTGAGGATAAGTCTACACATCACTAATCACTAGTAGATCACTTGCTTTCCAATGGCAGAAGGAATAAATGTCAGGTTTTGAAGCACATGGAAGGAGCCTGGCGATTTATTTACTCGGTTAGTTTCTATCTACAACTTGATATTCTCTAGGGCAGCTGATAGGGACTCTTTCATCTGTACTAGTTTTGGAAAGAGAAGGTAGATTTTGATCCCATCAATTTAAACTGGAAATGCAATTCCAATTCTGTCTGCACATTGAAAATCAATTTCCTCTTCAGCGAAGCAGCAGTTCTGGAAAGCACCATTTACTTAAACATGCACCTCAATTGCATCTTAAATACAGTTGGGGTTGAACACACTCCTGTTGGCTTTTCCTAACAAAAGGTGAGCTAAAAGCATTACTGAAACAGGTATTATTAAAAAAAGTATTCAGATGGTTAACTGCTGTATCAAGTTTCACATTTAGGAAAAGGTATAAAAGCCTTCCAAAGTCCCTTTTGTAGCAGCAATGTAAAATCTTAATAGAAAAAGTTATTTTGTTTGTTGAGCATACAAGAGTTGGAGTCCTAATGACCTCTGTGAAGTACTGAATACTGAAGTCTGGCAATGCAAGTCCTAATAAGTCAGGAAAATGCCACAGTGGTATTTGCATCTATGGATTTGTATGAAAACAGAAAATTTCTCTACTTTCCCTTTATTTCACTCAGTCTGTGTAGCAAGAAGTTCGTTTAAAAATAGGACCATGATATTTTGTCAACTCAGACATGAACATCTACATATTGCTCTTCTCATTTCAGCACCTGCTCTCATCCCTGCACTTTTCAAGGGGTTTGATTTAACTCAGGCAGATTGGTTTGTATAAGGCAGCACCTTTATTACTCATTAACCTCATCGGGGACTTATAACCCAAAGAATGAAAGGTCCTGAAAGAATACTTTACATAATTACTCTGGAAACCTAGCAATCATAGCAAATGCTTTGAGTGGCTTAAAAGGGAACAGTCAGCCTGCAAATGATACAGAAGAAAGAAGGATGTAAAATGTATTTTAGTACAATATTGTGCTAAATGTACTTGTGTTTTCTTCCTTTTTTATCGTAGATCTGGAGTATGAAACAAGACAGTTGTGTCCATGATTTACAAGCACACAACAAAGAAATTTATACTATCAAATGGAGTCCTACAGGACCAGGAACAAATAATCCAAATGCCAATCTTATGTTAGCAAGGTACTATTTAATCCTGGTTTAAAATGCTTGTTAAACATTGTTTTTACTTCTATGTCTATAAATTTAGGTTCACAGAATGTTTTGAAGTATGTAGGCTACTTTACCATATTGTGTTTGTATTAGTAACAAAAGTATATTGAATTGAGATGTAATTAATCTCTGTTTCTTTTTCCTTGACAGTGCATCCTTTGATTCTACTGTTAGGTTATGGGATGTAGACAGAGGAATTTGTATTCACACTCTGACAAAACATCAAGAACCTGTGTACAGTGTAGCTTTCAGTCCTGATGGCAGGTACCTGGCCAGTGGCTCCTTTGATAAATGTGTACACATCTGGAATACACAGGTATAGCTCTTCTGTCTGTTGAGAGTTTGTGTTCTGGTCTTTTCCATCAGCACCCTTCCACCTTATGCTGCTCCATCACATGTTGGCCACAAAGAGCTGTGACATCCTATCACATTGGTTTTCTCTTTGTTCTAAGGTTGCTTTTGTTAATGGACATACATCTAATTTCTCACTTTGAGTGCTTGCCTATGGTGAAGTAGAAATTGTCCTTACGTTGTCTTTACTTAGCAAAAACACCCAGAAACAAACCAAAGAGACCCAACCAAAATATCACAGTCAAAAAAACTGCATTCAACAAAGTGTCTCCAAAAACGTTTCATCCAAAAATTCTCTTTGCTAACTCTGAACTTTAAATTCCTGATAAAACAAGTTATTTGGTGAAAAATGATGACTGGATGTAGACATGCTAATCTGATTAGCTGGATTTCACTGATAAACAAGAGAACGTAAAGTGAGGGAAGATAACGATGACAAAGTGTTCCAACATAACTTTCTCAAAAAGAATATTATGACTTGTTTTGTATTTCTGGCAAAAAAAAAAAGAAGGGCTTGTTCTGATTGAAAGTCTACAGACCTTGTTGTCAGGCATGATGCGGTGTGTGGCTTCTGGGAATTGGGTGTTAATTTTTGAAAGGCTCATTTTAGTAATTGGAAGTAGTGGTGGTCATCCCCAGTTTTCCCTGTCAAACACAGGAGCTCAAGATGCAACAGGTCTTATCTGGACCATTTTCCTCTGAGAATTTCAGCTTTTAAAAGCAGTGGGGAATTTTTACATGTACAAACTGTACTCGTTCAGTTTGATTTTGTTGTATTAATTACTTGCCTTGTCTCTTTTTAGACAGGTGCCCTAGTTCACAGTTATCGGGGAACAGGAGGGATTTTTGAGGTTTGCTGGAATGCAGCAGGAGACAAAGTTGGAGCGAGTGCTTCAGATGGTTCAGTAAGTGTTGCTTGACTTGGTTGACATTCTAATAACAAACATCTTCTGGAAATCTTTTGACAATGGAGACAAAATTTCCCTCTCTAGCTGAAGGTTGAATACGGCCAGCTCACCTCTAGGTTTTCACCTGTAACGGTGCAGTAATTTTGTAAAGAGAATATCTTTATTCAAGTTTAAGGCATCACCCTTCTAAACTCTCCAGAAACCTCAGAAGGTGGGGATGTCTCCAATTTATATTTTCTGTTCCTACTGGAGCTTACTATGTCAGTGTGTTCAGTGTGGCTGGTCTGGAACAAGTTAATTTTTGGTTCTTTGCCCTTTTTGGGTGAAGATGCTCAGTGTAGGTGACATTGTTATAGCGCTGGAATGAAATACCTCTGCATTGCATTCAACAGCAAAACAAAGTGCACATTTCTAAACGCTTGTAATTAAAATTCCTGAAAATGTCAGGAGCTGTATGTCAATACCAGCCTGCTTACTTTGTTTAGAAAAAGCAGGGAATAAAATCACGTTTAACTAATGATGAATGCCCCCACTGTCATCTCACAGCAGGGTGTTGGAGCATCACCTCCTGTCTGCTCTGACACTGTCCTGCAGAAAGCTGCAGTGACATGGGAATGTGCAGGTCTTCATAATGAGCACAATGGTGGGGTTTTTGCTTGCCTCTCTCACTATGGTTTTCAAAGAAAGAAGAGAGCCTAGGGAAAGGCAAAATGAAAATAAAAGAAGGGTGATAAAGGAATTGTGTTGTAGCTTCCTTTAACAAACACCAGCATAAAGCAATCCTGGCAGTTTAGTAGTCCAGAGTCTCAGGTGTATCTTAACACAGGTGCCAAAGCATTCTCCCTCCTGAATGTTCCATGCTGGTAAGTTCAGAACAGAAAATAGGAAGCTCTTGATTCTGAGAAATCTAAATTCTAGAGAATTAATTTTGATTGATCTTTCATATCATTTTAGTCTGGTGAGTGTAGGCAATATCGTAAAAGGGCAAAAGCTGAAGGCATATCCTCAGTAGAAATTAATTATCATTCCCCTCAGATGACCCTTTTTCATACATGCTGTGTAACCTTTCCAGTTCTCCAGTTAATTTGGCCTAAGCGGCTGATTGTACTTGGAATAGATTTGTTTTCATTTGTTTTCTGCTTTTTTAAAAGAATGTTAGGCTTATTTTGTTTTATATTGTTTGCTAGTGAAAGCCCTTCTCATTCACCGTTTTAAATGTACTTACAGCTGGTAATACCTTGTGTATGGTTCTATTTTACTAATAGATTACTGTATCTATCAGACCCAGAAGCGCTCCTTAGTGGAGATTCTGACTAAGATTTTAAGACTAATTGACTAATTTTAAGACTAAAACTGGAATTTGTACACCATTAACTGTTTTTTCCGATCAATTTTCGTATTTGTCCGCATATTATTAATTTCATTTTATATTTTTATAAACCAGATCCGAGTCAGCGCTCAGCCTCATAGTGTTAAATAACAGGCCAGCAGCTTACATAAGATGTTGGTGCTGTTCTGATAGCAATTCTTGAGGCAGCAGTGCCTTAGCACCGGGGCTGGCTGGGGGTTCATCGAGGGCGCGCCTGGTGATTTTTAATGTTATTTAATCACTGTTGACAGATAAAAGGTTAAGCTTACACAACCCACGTCACAGGTTTCGCTCGGGTGCTTCACACAGAAGTACAAAAACGTGTGGCTTTGTGCAGTTGCTGTATCTGTGTCTCTCTCTTTGCAGGTTTGTGTATTAGACCTACGGAAATAGCGCTACTGGTTGGAAGCCATGGACCGACTATGAATGTGTACATAGCCAAAATGACTGTCCCTGACCCATGTACTGCTATAGTCCCAATCCAACCATGGCCAGTCCACTACAGCCAAATGTAAAAGAAATATATACATATACTGTATATAAAAAAAAAGAGGAAAAAACAAAAAAAGGAGTTAAAAAAAAAAACAAACAAACAGTACACCCTGAAGAGGATGACAGAGTTTTGTCACAGCTTGTGAATCCTGTTCACCAAGTGCTGGAATCTGCTGTGCCCCAAAATAACATTTAAAGGTTTTGGATATGAAAAAGAGAAGAGAGAGCGAGAGCGAGAGAGAGAGAGAGAGAGAGAGAGAAAGAGAGAGAGAGAGAGAGAAAGAGAAATATACCATATACAAGAGCAGACCCATATACATACCAAATTCGGAAGATACTAATGGCAGCCTTCATTACCCCTTCCCCCATTAAATCCATTCTCACGTGGATTGTGGGGTAATTTTGTTTTCCTTCTCAGTAGTTAAGCAGTTTGTGTGTACAGAGAAAATGGACTTACAGAAATCTGCAGCAGTAGTTTTTTCTTTGCTTTTAAACATTGGATTTTCTGTTTTGTTTTGGTTAAGTTTATGGATGCATGAAGTAAGGGAGTGAATTAGTTTCTTGTTTATATTTTTTTTCACCTTGGAGAAAAACAAAAAAAGGGTTTCTTTGAAACATGTTTTGATGCATTCTTTGAAGAGGTAGTTTGAACCTGATAATGTTTGGTACATTTTGTGGCTCCCAGAGCACAATTTTGTGAACAGAGGGAGGGTGGAAAAGGGATTTGGGAGAGAGAAGAAAAAAAAAAAAATCCTTCTTTGAGGCGTGATATTTCACGTCCTTCTCATCTACAAAGTACGACCATAGTGGGTATAATGCTATGTTTGATTTTCTGGTGACATGGCTCAAATGCAGTAATTTCTTATTTGGGACATAATTCTGCCAAACTCAAGAACAGAAGGGCACAAAAACACAGGAAAAAATTACAGGGATGCAAAAAAAAGAAAAAAAAGAGGAAAAACGCATCTTCTGTTGCTTTAAGACCATAGCTAAAATATGGTTAAATTGTGCACTATTGTGAAAAGGAGCAAAGTATAGCTGGGGGATTTTGTTTAAGAGGTTAAGATCTTTCTGGACAAGGGTTCATGCCACAGCTTCTTTGAGAGTTGCCCATCATTATTTGTAGGAGCTTAGATGTATAATTGTAACCAAACTCCAGTATTAAAAGTATTTCATGTAATTTTTCTTTATTAAAATAAAATCTTTGGCATATATTTGATAACACTGCCATTAAGAGGCAAAATGTTTACTACCTTAGATTTAAAAAAAAAATCTTAAACAGAGGACTTGCTTCAAGTTTATTTTAATAGCAGTGATTCAGCTTATTTAAAAGATGAATACTTGCACTAATTCCCCTGCTGCTCCAGTCCTGCAGTTTATTGTATCTTGTGACTACATTTTTTTCCAAATATAGGGTAGATGTAAGCTGCTATTTTTTTAATAATCACTACTATATAGTGTCTTTTACTCTGTTTACAATATCAAGTATTTTTCTTACAATGACAGATGTATATGGCAAACCTTTTTCTGCTCATGTGATTAAAAGTATACTAATAGTGGTTTTATTTGTAAATGATAGCATGAGGTTGTGTTTATGCGTATGTGTAGTTGAAAAGGTTGCATCATGTCTTGCATAAGATTCCAAGAGTGTAAATTTATAAAAAGAGAGGTTGTCAAATTTATGTCACAGACATTTTACTTAAGGAATGGTTTATATTACAGAGCTTTGCAAAGTTATCAGTTTTATAACACTATTTCAATCACAATTAATTTTGTGGCTTATGATTGTTAGTCTCTAACCTATTTTTTTATTCATTTGGGGTTTTTTATTTCCCCTCTCCAAGTTAGGTATAAATTCATTTAATTGAGATAATGCAGCTTTGACATTTTAACCATTGTTCTTTAGGCATCGATTTCTGCTATTTCCCTGAAATAAACACGACTTGAAGCAAGTCTGAGTTTGGCTAAGGTAGGGTAGCAATTTGCCAGTGGTAAAGAGAAGTCAACAATACGTTCTTTATATATACCCCAGGATTATACTGCTATCATACACAGCATTTAAAACCGACACCAAGTCATATCCATAAGGACAGTTATCCACGGTGGTTCCGTGCCAGCTATTTTTAGGGTTTTGGAACATATTTCAAATGTTTAGAGCAATTACCCTGTGAGTTACAATATGTAGGAAACCTAATATATTGAGTGTCTGGCACTTGAAATATTGCTTTTATTGCTGGAGGTCCATGACTGTGGCTGACCTCTGTCATTTAATGAAAAAAAATAAAAGTAAAAAAAAAATTCTGTGCAATAATTTTAAACTGTGCTCCCAGGAATAGACACAAATGTTTTGAGTATGTTTAAGCTGCATTTTTCGTTTAGCAATGCATTTGTCAATTGCACTGAATTTAAATCTGAAAGTCAGAAGTGATTCTTGATAGTACTTTTGTATTTTAATATGGACATTTTATTCATTTTCATAAAAGTTATTGGATGATTCTTTCAGCCAATCTAAACAATTGTGGTGGAATTCTGTGACATAGCTGCAAAATCACACAGCCATGTTTTAGGGTATTGCCATTTTCCTCTTTCGCAATCATCAGCTGTTTTGGTTGTAATTCTAGTTGCTTCAGCACAGCGTCACACACTCAGAAATAGCTGAACCCAGAGCTTCAGTGTGCCCAGGCCAGGGCTGCCCGCCGCTCGGTCCGGCAGGATCGCCGGCTCCGCTGGCTCGAGCGCTCCGGACATGCGGCCGGAGCCCCGCTGCCCTGGGGCCGGGCCAGAGTCCCTGAGCCAGTGTCCCCGAGCCAAGGTCCGGCCGTAGCTGTCCTGTTGTCCAGCCTAGCATGCCACAGTGCTGCTCCTGCTCCCGCCGCTCCGCACGCCCGGAGCCGCCGCACGCCGGATGTGCCGGGTTCTGCCGTCCTGACAACCAAAAAACACAAGAAAACCCCAGAACCGTGACGTTCATTATTGTCTCTTACAGCACACAGGCCTCGTGTTCAGTGATGAGGTAGACCATCCAAATTGCTCCTTTGAAAGGGGAAGCCAAGTGGCAGCAAGACCCTGACTTGGTGTAGCGTGTATGTGCGTGCTCAGTCGTATGGACAGAGTTGCTCTTATTTTTTCCAGTTCAACAATGGGCAAATATCCAAATAGAGGATAAAAGGAAGGGGAAAAACTGGGCTCAGAGTTAAGGATGGGATAAGAAATGAGCTGCTCTTGAGTTCGCTGTCTTTCTGTGCGTCCATCTCAGAATCCCGTTTCTCATTTTTGCATGATCAGATCCAGATTTCTGTAGAGTTTGTCTTTTTCTATTTTTACTTTACCTTTTTCCGCATTTTTAAAATTGATGTAAAGATTCCCAACCAGTGGACTTTTTAGTGTAGTTAAGAGAATATCTAGGTCTTCATAAAAGCTTTTTTAGACTCTTTGTAATGTTGATAAACTGAGTTTATTCTGGGACTACCATTGTGCAGGGTTATTTAGTGTGTCTACTAGATGATTGGAAATCTTATATGAAACACTAAAAGTGCCTCTTTTTCTGGGTTGGGTGGAGGGGAGGTAGTAGTTACCAGAGTCAGAACGACATGGCATTTCGAAGCATGTTTCTTGATTTCGTGACACTTTAATGCATCTCGAGAGAAAGGCCAAAGATTTCTACCAATTTTAATTGATTTTCATTTCAAAAAGCACTCCTTTTTCCTTACACTGCTTACCTCATGCTAGGGTGTTTAGTGGGACGTCGTATGGAGTGCTCTTCGTGTGTAGGGAGGGCGGTGGGTGGCACAGGGCGGCCGTGCCGGTTTGCCAGCGCCGCCACCTCAGCAGCTGCTGCTCAGTCCTGCTGAAGGAAGGGGTCTCACTGCCACTGCGGACTGCGGGTTCGTACACGGTTGTCTGGGTCGGGCTGTTTAGTGAAGAGGAGCCTTGGGACCTGATTTTTCCCGTCTTTGCTTCACCAGCGATCCCACTGTCTTTCCACTTCGTGAGGGGCCCTTGCCGGGGCGAGTGTTGGAGGCGCCGGGGCCGCGTGGTGCCCCCGGCGTTGGGCGTGGGCACAAAGAGCCACATCCCCCCCTCGAGCTGAGGGTCCCCCTGGCCTCCGTGGGGTTTTGCCAGAGCAGGGCCTGCCGGATTTAGCCCAGTGTTCCTTTTTGGCTGACGAGCGTGATAGCTTCTCCCTTCCCAAAGCCCTGTAGAGCCGTTCCCCGGTGGGATGGATCACTTCCACACTCTCCAGATGTCTGAAGAAAGCAGAAGCAACATTGTGGCATGTTAGAAGCAAATATGGCTTCGGGAGACAGCAGTAAATCTCCATCAAGATCCCTGACATTTTCCGTAGGGAGAGAGACATGGAGCAGTCCTCACTTCTCCCTCTAGAGAAAGCTCTGAAATACCACGAGCTGTGAAAGTGTGACTGTCTTCACTGTCAGTCTGGTGGGAGGCAGACGAACCAGGAAAATCTGCCATTTCGAGTGGGTTGCAGATTTAGTGTTAATAGTGCTTCAGATCAGTAGTTTTGAGTACATAATTCGCTTTCTCTGCCTTTAAGTTTGAAGCTTGACAATAACTTGAGGCATGTTTTTGTTTTGTTTTGGTTTTTTTTTTATTTTTAAATAATCATTCATTTTTACTTCATAATGTTTTTTGACATTTGTGGGTAAATACAAGAAAACAGTCTGCATGTTGTTGCTAGTCCAGTGTACTTTGCAATCTTGTCCTCAACAGACTGCAGTGTGCAGAACAGTAATTCTAGAATACAGAAGTAATTTTCTCTCTCTCCTGACATTGACATTGTAGTTGTAATGGTTTCATTTGGAGTTACAAATCCTTTGGGTCTAATTCTGTGAGCCTACCTATAGCACTGGATTAAAATGTCTGCATCATTTCTTCAGTTATCCAGTTAAACTACAACTGTTGTAAAAGTGTAAACCAGCCCATGACAGTTTTTTGTACTTGTTTAAAGGACTTTTATCGTTCAGTTTTCATGATTATTGTCTAAAGAAGACTGATATAGATGTTCTATACTGTCCTGGACCATGTTAATTACACTTTATGATGTATTTTGGTTCTACATCACAATGATTTGTCCCCAAGGCCCTTTTATCCCTTCTAGGCACATTTTCTGTTGCAGTTTCCCTTTGCATTGTATTGCTTTGACAACTGTAATTTGAATCAGATCTGAAAGAGGTCCAGAATAAAATATATTTTGATATTACCTTGGCTGAATGTTATATACTAGTAATTTTAAATGCTTGGGACTGAAGATATGCAAATGATTAGGCTGGAGAAGTGGCAGACGTACACACAATTTTTAATATTTAGTTTGGTACATTTTCACATAAGACAAGATGCAAACAGCAGCAGGAGGTAATGCATTGTGTGGCTGCAGGATCTTTGTGAGCACACAGTAGATCCTGTGATGGTGACACCATTTCCTGCTGGTTGATCTAGGGGAACTGATTTCTTTTGTGTTTCACATGCTCCATCTTCCCCTCACCCCTACACTTGTGGAACAGAAACTGAGTCCAGTGTTCCTGCAGCTGCATCCCAGCTGTTTGGAAGATACTGGAGGCATGGGAGCAGCTCCTCCATGGCATTGCAGTATCACCTCGGAGAGATGCTTTGTTATGGAGTGATTCAATTTGATTGTGCAGAGGAACATTATTTGTGCTATTTCAGATATGTGAAACCATTCAGATTCACACATGAACTAACATCCATCTATACAGAATGATGTTTTAATTCCTTTAGAATTGTGGGTTATGTCATCATCCAAGTGAGGGAACACAGTTTATTTTCAATGTCTGTAGAACTTTATGGTGAAATCCTGCTTTTTCATGTAGTTTACTGACTTGCTCTATGTTCAAAAGAAGTAGCTTTCTTAATAATGCTGTCAAAATCAATTTATTTTAATATTTTAAACTTACTGCTGAAAAGTGTCTGTAATGGATTGGAGGGACTCTTGTTTTACAAGTATAAAACCAGTATTGAATTCCCTCCACCCAGAGTGCTAGTGCACTGCAGGATTTCTGTCATCACCTGGATTTTGAGAGAGCGATGTTGAAGCAGTTCCGTGGTTCTGAGACACTGAGTTTTCATTAGTACAAATTTAGTGCAAATGCTCCCTGAGGTGCAGGAACCACGGAGAAGTGTTGTGTTAGGTGGTTGTGCTCATGTGTGGTACCGATGCCCAGACCCATCCTGTGAAGAGGACACAGCATTCCAGGTAGGTGCCTTATGCCACTGCTTCCCAAATCTTCCCTTTGGAGTTGAGTTACAGTCTGGTTCTCATCATTCTGTGAAACTCGTGATCTCAGATATTCATAAAGTCCACGTTCCCTTCCTCGTAGGGATGTGATTTAATGGAAGTCTAAGCAATATCTTTGGTTTGCTGATGTCAGCACAGGGAGTTGTAGTGGAATAATAATTTAGGAGGAATTTATTGATGATTCTGTAGAGAATGATGATGCCCCAGTTAGTACCGTTTGTCCTTAAGGAAAGCTGACCCAGGAGTTCTGCAGTGCAGAGGCTCTCCAGTTTATCTGACTAACTGAAAATGGGTGCAGTAGACTTGTTTGAAGGATTAATAAAGACAGAGGTTTCTTAACAGATGTAATGTGAAAGTGTTCCACTTCTAGATTAATTCTTCAGTTACCCAGTCAAGATTTTGGGCTCAAAAAGATGTCAAGATGTCTCAATTCCCACCTCAGGACAACAGTGAAGAATTGCAATTACTGATAGTTTACTTCTTAAAGAGTTATTTGAAAGTTTTGCAGTTCTTTCCCTTGCCACAGCCCATCTATCTTCAGTTTGCTTGAGCACTGCAGCGAAGTCAGGTGCTGATTAGGTGGATGGGAACAAACTGCTTTCTAGCAGTGAGTAATTTGAAGCCAGGAGCCAATTCCCAAGACAGAGAAATAGGAGCTCGTGTAGTTTGTTGCAATTGTGTTGTTTACCATCTCATGCTCAAATTGGTAAAACTTGCTGTGTGTGCTGAATTAAATATTCTATTATTTTATTCTATTTATTCAGTTCCTGCAGCTAATTCTATGGGAAATCGTTCAGTAAAGTTCTCACAGGGAACAAATTATAACTTTGCCCTGTGTGTTGTCCAAGCAGGGAAATCTCTGGGACTTCTTGGAAATCTCAGCTCTTACAGAGGTGCAGTTAGGTGCTGTTGACTGGACAATGAGTAACCTCCAGTTTTGGGCTTTAGGTATATGATTTCTAATCTTGAGCATTCAAGTGTGAAATACTTGTTGACCCATTTATTTATTTATTTATCTCCTGGCTGATTGCTGTTTGCTCGGCTGGGTGGATAAATGAACTCAGTGTTTCCACGGAATGCTTTTCTCGTTGCCGGTAAATTGTGCCTCTGAATTGGACGAGAAATGAGAAACAATAGGGATAAGAAATCTGTGCCCAGAGTGCTCTGTTAGTTTGAAATCAGCACACCACATGAGCTTGTGTGTCATTTGCAGCTGGATCGCTTTTTATGTGTGTGGATATGGGAATTCCAAGAGTTCTGTCTGCTCCTCAGCCATTATACTCCACTTCCTCCAGGAGGACTTGTAAATAAGCAGGATAAAGTGGAATACTTTTGCTTTTGGAGGTTCTGTTTGAAAATAATGGGAGTCACCAAGTAATGAGGAAGGCAAGGGGAAATGCCCGAGGTTGTGGGTGTGGAAGAGCCCTGGGCAGTCAGGGAGCTGCATGTGCCTGATCCTGCCAGGCTGCTCTCCAAGGCTTTCCTGCAGTAATCTTAATGGTGAAGCACTTTCTAACCTGAATCTTTTTGTTGAAATTAAAAGCTGATGATTTTGTCTGCCCTGAATGTGGGGGAAAGAAAAAGCTGTTTGTTGTTCACAGCAGCCTTTTACGTCTTTGAAATCTGTTGTTGTGTCTTCTTTAAGCTGAACCATCCTCAGAGTGTCTTAATCAATTCATCAACACCAGCTGCTCTCCTTGACAAACAATCTAATGAATACTGAAATAAGAATCTTGTTTATAAGAAATATGGTCTCTGAAACAATGTGGGGAGGAACTTTAAAATAAGACTTCTGGTTTTGCAGTTGTGCTATAA
Source organism: Atrichornis clamosus (assembly GCA_013400975.1). Taxonomy (NCBI): domain Eukaryota; kingdom Metazoa; phylum Chordata; class Aves; order Passeriformes; family Menuridae; genus Atrichornis; species Atrichornis clamosus. The sequence continues at coordinate 111,244 of WBMZ01009914.1, forward strand.
TAACTATGAACAGTGCCTCAATTTATAGGTTTGCGTTGCTGATATCTCAGCAAGGATCCCCCCCCCTGGTTCTTGGAAGTTTTACATAAACACCTTTCGTCTCTTCTGCAACCTTTGTGTTGTTTCCCCCTTCCTGGTTTTCAGCCAGTGACAGGTTTTGGTTCAGAGCTGCCCAGCAGGTCTGTGGCAAAGCTAGGAATTAAACTCAGAATATCCCCCATAACAGAATGGAGGACCAGGCTGAGGGGTTGTATCTGCCTGTGGTTTCCACCTGAGACCCTGCTCCCAAAGCAACACTGTGACAGAAATGTTCCAGAAACAGGGAGAGTGGAGCAGGGCCCCTGGGAAAGCAGGGCCTGCACTGAAACAAAACAGAAAAGTGAATTCATAAAATGCTCCAGTGATATGTTAATACACTTGGTAAGAATACCAAAGAAGAGAGAGAAAGTTTTAACTGCTCTATATTAAACATGCTTTCAGGCAGTAAATGCTTTTTAATGTAATAAAAATATATTTCAGTCAAGGCTGCTTGTGTCTCATGGAGACCTACATATTCCTGGTTTCTGACCACACAGCTATTCTGTCGTATGGAGGACTTCCTTTAAATAGGCCAAAGTCACAAGGATTCAACAATCCCCAGACCTATTGTGAATAAAAAGCTTTAAACACATACCACTTTTTAGGACTGGAAACCCCCAAACACCTGCAGACTAAGTAGGAGGGCATTTCTCAACTGAGACTGCTGCTGCCGTGGGGAGTAGGGAGGAGATGCATCTCCCTTTACAGCCCTGTTTGAGAGGGGGTTTTAAGGATCCAACAGTCCCAGTGGTGGTAGAGAGGGGAGGTGTGTTCTGTATTCTCAGCTGCTTCCATATCCCTAAGGAGAAGTGGATGCCAGAAAAGGAGGTTTTATTGGCATGGGATGATACTAACCTTCATTAATATTAAGGAATTTTCACTTCTGCTGAGCAGGAAAGATGTGTATTTTCCCATGAGATTTGTGCTTCTCCACTGCTTTCCAAAACCTGCTATTCCAGCTGGGATGGCTGCAGCTTAGTTCATGATGAGCTGTGAGATTTTGGTTTTGTTTCCTTTCCCCAGTGTTAGGGCAGGAGTTGTGCTCTCTGCAGGTTACTAAGCAGTCACAGTCCTGGGCTTGAGAGCAGGAGCATCCAGCAGGACAGTGCAAGCTCAGGAGCCGCTGCAGGGTGTCCCAGCAGGACTCACCTTGTATTGACTGTTTCCAGAAGCACAAAACCCAGCTTGATCTGGACCAATAGAGCCACATTTTAAGTTCCAGGGTGTGGGTGATTGGCTCACTGAAGTGTCCTGACACCTCTTCTGATCTCGAGTGATGCTGCTTGCACAGAACTATGCAGTGTCAGTGTGGGGACAGGCTAAAAGGGCAGTGTGGTGTTGCAATCGCTTGTGTAACCTGAACTACAAATAGGCAACAGAAAAGCGTCTTGGAATGGGAGCAAGTGTAGTCAGTCAGATTCAGAACATAAGTGGTGGTATTATTTCCCATTTCCTGTAAGCCAATTTACTGTACTTCCAGCCTGCCTTCTCCCTGATAGAAAGCAGCAGCCGGAGGAGTCATTAAAACAAAGCTTGGATCCCAAGATTGCCTGTAATTCAGACACTTCAGTGATGGAAAAATGTATAGTTTCAAGAGCAAGCATGTGTGAGTACCAAATCTCCCCAAATTGCAGAGATGTTAGTCTGTTCAAACCAACCCCTCTGTGCTTTAGAGGAAACAATTTACTGCTTAAGTAAATAAACACAGCTGTTAAGAAGTTAAGATTAGACTGCCAGATTCATCGTCCGCTGTGTAAATGAGGGTGTGCAGGCCTTCCCTGCCTGCAGAAGGGGAGATGCTGGAGCGTGCCTCAAGTGTGGAAAAAATGAGATTAAAAGGCAGATACAAGAGCTGATGCACGGGGACCAGGGTCCTTGCAGCTGAAGGGTGGATGGAGAGCTCTTCCCAAGGGAAGTGTGCTGTTACAGCAGGTGCACGTGTGTCTGTGTGGGTGTCCAGGGGGATGAAGGGGAAGGTTAGGATTTCGGGGAGAGCACCAGGATGTCAGCTCTGCACAGCAACAGGGAAACTTCCCCAGGCACAGTTGGAGGATGGAGCTGGTTAACTGTGCACTTACAGACCTTCCTGTCATTTCATTGCGTTCCTTTGTCCTGCAGGAGTGCTGGCTCTGCCCACTGTCCTGGTTCCCTATGGCATGATCCATGGCCAGCAGCATCAGTGCAGGATTTAAAGTGTGATTAATATCACAGACAGTCTCCTAACCAGCAATGGGGGGGAAGGGTATATGAGCAATACTACATTTCTCCTTTCTCACCCATAAATATCATACCCCAGGAGGGTGGAAGGCATTTTCCCGCTGGGTATTATTTCTAGGATGTCTGACTGCTGGCTCCATGAAATTCAGCAGCCAAATCTCTGGGAATTTCAGTACAACTTCAGTATAAAAGAAAAGAACAACTCCTGTCTCTGTGACTTTGGCCTTAAACATTGATTATACACATTTGGTGTGACCTCAGACAGGGATTGCAATTTTGCATAAAATCCACTGCTTTTCTGTCGTTGTTCGGTGCTGTCCTGCTAAACTCTGCTGCACCTTTTCCTAGTGCCAGTGCCATGGTTGATGTGCATGTCTCAGGTTTTGTTTCATCTATTTTTCATCAGCCCAAGAGACTTTGCAGGTGCCAGGAGCTGCCTGGGAGCCCAGTTCCTTGCTCCTCGCTCCCTGCCTTCCCCTCCAGAGGCTGTGGCAAAAGCTCTGTTGATTTTCCCGTCCGTTTCCTGTCCTTGCACCCTGCAGTAATATGCTTTGCTGGCCTGTTGCTATTCCTGTGTCTTCTGCTGGTTTCAGTCAGCTGCTGAGTCACTTTTCCAGCTGCCTTAGGAGGTGACATTTCAGTGCAGCAGGTTCACCTCCAGCACCATCTCATGGCTCTCCAGCAGCTGAATGGATGAGGGGTTCTGGGTTCGGAAGCAGCAGTGGTTCAGCCCAGCCAACAGGTCTTGCTTCATAATCATTCCTTGCCTTTTTTCCTTGAATGAAGCCTTGGGAGGAGCATTGAGGTTTTTAGGGGGTATGACATGCTATCTATTTAATTATGCCTAGTTGGCTCATTTTTTAATAATAGATATCCATACAGAAGTGCATAAGATGAACACCCGTGGTTAATAGCAATTTAAAAAACAGTCATCCAGTGATTTATTTAAGTGATGCACATTGGATGTTTTTGGGATACAAGTTGCCTGAGAAAATGAAGTTGTTCTGTTTCACTAGAAAACGTAGTAGTTACTTATTGGGCTTAATTATTCCATATGTTAATGCCTTGCTGCTCTTGCAGCTGCTGGCAGAGAAGGGCTCCTTTCAGGCAGTGCTGTGCATGCTAATGAATCCCAAGGTTTGTTTTCTTGGTTTTTACATTTGTGCTGCCACTCCATCCAGCTGTGTATGGCCCTGGATAGCTACAGCAGAGAGTCCCACACTGAGTGGAAATGAAATCTATTGATGACAAACAAGTTTGAATTCAGTATGTGCTGAGAAGGCAACCATGGGACTTGTAAGAGAAATCAGACATGCCTTTGGAAAACATGGGAGAAATTATCCCGAGGGTTGATTTAATTTTTCAGTTGTTGTCATTCAAAATGTGTTCAAGAGATACAGCTCTTTTTCCTTCTGCCACCCCGGAGCCTTACAGCTCCAGGAGTCTTGGACGTGAGTTATCCCTGCAGTGTCTCTCATGAGTCCACAACTCTCATAACCCGTGCCTCTCTTACAGACAAAAGCCTTGACTGCAACTCTTGCTTCAGTTCTCATTTCTGTTGCGTTTAGGGCCCCACCCTTGTGCATAATGCTGCTTAAGAGGCTATTTCTGCTTTATTTCCCTTTGTGGTGTTATCTGAAGTGGAGCTGCCAGTGCATTCACTGCCCTCGGTGAGTGGGGGGCTGTGCCTGTCCTGCCACACGCACCAGCTCCTCTGTTTGGGCCGTGCTGCCTCCTTTGCTGGTTGTTGGCTTTCAAAGCAAAGTACAAAATCAACAAATAAATAAAAGGAGCTGGAGGGAAGGGAGAGAGGAAAGAAGCCAGGCTCTGCTCCTGCTCCTTCCCCAGCCGTGTTCAGACCTCACACATCCTGCACGGCTCTTCAGGGGGATGTCATTATCTGGCAGAGCCCTGTACTTTGCTCTCCCTTCTCTGTGCTGGGAGAAAGCTGCTGAGCCCGTGTTCTTTTTGAAAATAACAGTAATAAAAGAGACTTGAAAGGAAAAGATGCTGCTCCCCTGCAGTGTGTGCTTGTTTGGGCAGTTTGATGTCCTATTTTTATTATAAATATAATTGGATTTCCAATAGTTACACACAAACAACTGTCGTTTGGAAATAAAAAGAAGAGACGTATGCTAATCGAAAGCTCCCATAATTACACAATCTTCAAATTAATTAACGAGCCAAAGGCAGCCAAACATTAGCATTTAGAAAGTGCTTTGCTGCATTAACCACTAATGAGTTCATTTAAATCCATCATGCAGCCCATTTTGAAAAGCGTGAGCCATATTTAATCATATTCAATCAGATTTAATAATGGGATTCTTAACACCAGGCATTGTTGATTGTGAAATTACCATAGGATTTTATTTGTTAAATACAGGGAATAAAACATTGATATTTGTTGTTGGCTGAATTGTACCTTGAGAGAAATGTGAGAATAAAAGATACACATATCCAGGTAAGTATATTCTGAATATAAGTAAGAAGTGGCAAAGGATTTTTTATGTTTGGTTGAGGTTTTTTTTCATTTGTTGTTATTGTTATCATTAAATGAAAAAAATTTGTTACTTTTGAGAAATGAACCAGTATTTTCCCAAATATACTTGGGAATTCCATGATAAAATACTTTTGCTTGAACTATTTGCTGGTTTCAGTTATGGCACAGCTCTGCTCTCCATTCTGTTCCTTTAGAGATGAAATAACACAAAAGGAGTCACAAGAGCTTCTCTGCATTTAAATCAGAGCAACTGAGGTGAAACCTCCATTCCTGCCTTTTCTCAGACAGTCTAATTTCTGGTCCCATTGAAAGCACCGGGGCTTTGTCACCGGACTTAGTAGAGCAGATAAATCACCATCAGCTCAGAGAGGAGACTTCTCCCACCAAAGTCAGGGGAGTTACGAAACTCAAGACAGTCTTTTGAATAAAATATCTTTCTCTGCAACGTCTTTTGTTGAACGTTTCAGCCAAATAGAGCTGTTCCAAAGGGAAATGTCAACCCAACAGTTCCTCGAATTCCAGGCTACACTGGCACGTGCAACAGCCAAAGGCTGGGCTGCCCACCTGGCATGTGGCAACCAGTGAGGACACCAGTAGAGAGCTGTCCGAGGAGAGGGCTGGGCTGGCATGGGATTCTTCCCATTTTTTGTGAGAGGCTTTGACAGGGCTCAGTTTTGTTGCCGTATCTTGAATTTTCATGGTGAATATTCGGTCCCCAGGGCACGTGAGGACCTGGAGATCAGCACGGGCCCCCCAAGTCTGCACTGGTCCGGTACAGTCCTGGCACAGCACCACTGGTGATGAAGTTCTCATAAGAGTAAGGGCTACAAAGCAAAAAACATGGGACCTTCCAGGGGGCTTGTTCATATCTTTGTCCTTGGGGACAGCTTTATTAAAAATAGAAGAAGAACCAGAGGCTGAGATTAGAAGAATACCTGGCTGGAATTACTGCCTGACTCTCTGCAGGTAGGGAAGAGGGAACTGGATGCTTCCTCTAAGCTTCCCGTGGGGATTTCTGCCACCTCTGCTCTCTGCTGCAGGATGTTCTCCATGTGATTGTACTGCTTGTCTGCCCTGCCTGTTCGTCAAGTGCTGGAAGTGAAGGACCTAGGAGCGTGAAGGTCAGATATTCTTCTTTTTTATTGAAAAAACAAAGCTCAAAGATTTTATTGGAAATTGAGAAGTTTTCAGTCTTTGGGTCTCGGAGTGGTAGTGGTTTCATTTTCTTTCTAAAAAGTTGGATAGTTCCAGGAAAATTTAATCCTCTCCCTAAATAAAAAGGGCTTATTTGGCAACACCTTTAGTAACAACTCAATTTCTCTTTAATTTCCTTGTAAACTCTGTTCTACTTTTCATCCATGGTGTTGGTTCAAATTCAGCTTCTCAGCTTCATGACCCAGGTCAGAGAGAAAGATATTAACCCATTAACCACCCATAAACACCAATAAAACTACACTGAGAATCCCTAAGAACCTTACCAGCAGTAAAATGCCCTGGAGTGAGCATGCAGGTGAAGGGATTAACTGCCAAAAAAAGTCACTCTTTTATCGAATATGTTCACAATGATTCCTTAGCAATATTACTGTGCATTCAGTGGATAAGGAAATCAAAGTGACTCACTTTGGGGACAGCGTATTATATCTGTCCCACAGCTCAGCAGAAACCCAGGAATTCCAATTCCCAAACTCTTGGTGTAATTACAAAACTTTCCTGATTGAAATGTTCGTTGTAGGAGTTGTTCCTTTGCATCCTAATGCATAAATATCCACCATTAATAGCAGCACAATCGAATAAATTTGCCAGGTCTCATGAAAATACACTGACTGAAACATTTGATTAGGACTAGTTTAAGACTTCAGAGGATGTCTTTAGCTGCTTAGATTTTATGATTGCTTTTATCTTTATAAGTGACTCTCAGTTAGAAGCTGTTTTCTTAAGCTTTTAAATGCACATTCCCTCTAATTATCAAGTACTTCTCAGCACAATGCACTTTACAAGTAACAGGAGAAAGTTTCAGAGCACTGTGTTTTTGCAAGTTGAAAGCCATTAACATTTTAAAACTTGTTCACAAAGGGAAAATTGCACTGGTTGAAAGACTGATTTTCTGTGAGTGTACTTAAACCTGTGCCAGCAAATTCGTGGGTGTTCATTTTTCATTTAAGAACTGTTTATTTTCCCTTAACTTAAATCAATCAAGAATGCATTCAAGTTGAGCTGAATGCAGTCCCTTGAATCCAAAATGCCTAAATCCTGTAGCTGTTGTACTGCCTAAACTTTAGTGTTTCCGAGGCTGAAGTAAAGAGGTTGATGCAGCCAAATGCAGACAAAGCCTTTCTCAAAAATGCCACACTCACCTCTGTCTACCCCAATATCAGTGCCTTTTTTGGCTGACCTTGTAGCATGTTGCTTAAAACATCCCTGACAGGCAGGGTGCAGGGTCCCACCCCAGGCTTTTCCCCGTGTCCCACTCGGGATGTTGATCTAGGCCAGGGCACGGTGCAGCCTGACAGATGTTCAGTCCACACAAAGGGAAAACACCACATATTTAGTTATATGGCACTCCAAGGAGTGCTCTCGTGTTTTCGAGGAGGATTATTTTATTATTTGTGAGACAACCTCACAAGGTGCTTATAGAGCAGGCAGGGTGTGTCACACTGTGTTCAGGAAATACCCTCCTCACTCGAGTACAAATACCAAATTAGATAGGCCACTATAAACACTCATTCCTTGTTCAAGGTTTCTCTCTCACGTTTTCCTCTGAAGGGATAATGGGAAAACCCCAGGCTTGCTAAGTTGAAGAAGGAAGACCTAACCTTCACTTTTAAATCAAAGCACAGGAAGTCTTCGCTTAAATGTGACATTCCCAGGTCTCCACATTTCTGCTCTCACTTGTTTGAGTGATGTCCTTCAGCTGAGCATCCAGTCTGGTGCTGAGGGTGGTTCATTAAGGCCGGATTCATAGTGCATCCCAGTATTCCCATCTGAGATGCCCTTAACATTCAGGCTGCTTCCCTGTACTGAGCATGGCTAAAGGACTGAGCTCAGGGTGACCCGTGCTCTTACATCCATGGTGTGTTAAGCCAGCCTGGGCAAACGTGGTCACATCTGGTAGTGTGGAGGCAAACTCCAGCACAGCCCTGCTGGGAGAGCCAAGGCATCCGAGAAAGGGCAGCACTGCCGCGGTGGCACCTTGCAGTGAGTGAGGGCTGGCTCTTGTGCCCTCGTACACAGTCACAGGGGAAATAGAAGAGTTGAAGTCTCTTGCTCTGAACTGAAAACCTGTGTGCCTTCAAATGCCAGGGCTTCAGAGGTGTTTGAAATCCAAATCAGGAGTTTAATAGCTTAAGCCCCCTAATTGAAATAAGTGAGAGTGCCTATATTTCTTAGTAGTGTTGGTGCCATAAATATCTCCATTAAGTAGCAATTAAGCTGCTGGGATTTGGGCTGTATGCCATTATAAGAGGTAATTATAAAAGAATTGGATTAATTGGTTCCTGAATTATTTATGTAGACATAAATATTGCACACGAGATCAGTGTTAAACAGGATCCTGGCATGAAGAGAGGAAGGGAATGATACATTGATTTATGCTATTTCTTTAGTTCTTCCTCACAAAAATATTAGAAAGGTAGAATTTGTTACAAACTAACTATTCCCATGTTAATGTGCATGCATCACCTTATCAGCTTTTGTAGAAATACACTCCCCAGATAAAGCCGTTCTTTGTGCTTTTGTAATCTCTCCAAGTCCCCACAAATAATAAGTGTAGAGAGTTCTCTCTTGTCAATACAATGAAGTCAATCTTCTGTCTGTTGCAGTATAATTTAGAGCTGGGGGAAATGACTGATTTCACAGATATTAACTTTATCGAATATACAAACAACAGACGTATTATAAGGGAAAGAAGAAGTTTTGTGTGAGCAGCACAAAGAACTCTAGCAATCATCAAATTTGATCTGCTTTTGACACTGCAGTAATTCTCACAGTCTAACGGTGCTTGTCAGCTGTAAAAATAATAAAATACAAAGAGGTGGCAAAGTAAAAACAAGGCAGGATATTTAGTATGCAAACAACCAAGAAACTCAGAGAGGATGCATTTATAAAAACAGAGATTATGATTTGAATTAAAACTGTCATCTCTAAATTTATCTATTTTCGTGTTTCAGGGCACTGCTTGATGGGGTCAGGAAGAAATATCCTGAAAAGTAAAACACAATAGTGAAATGGGAAAAAGCCACACTGCTCTTCAGGGAGGAGACTGAGGAAAATGTACCTGGACCTGTGTGGTCCTTCCTACAGCCACCCTAAGGTGGCCAGACTGGCTGGTGGGAGAAGTTACTTGGTATAAATGTATTAACTGAATGTTTTATGGATCTCTCTTTTGCTGTTCTTTTTTAAGGTAGATGGAGAAACCATTAAATGCCACAGCAGTGGGCTCAGATGGGGAAGATAGTGCATGCAGTGGCTGGCACCCTGGGGAGCCCACAGCCAGGGGAGACGGAAAACAAAGTGTGAGGGAGAGGATCCTTCCCTTGTCGAAATGGTCTGTAGTGGCACTTGTGCGATGTGTGCAGGGAGCCAGGCTGCCTGCAGAATTATTTTGTGGAAATTAAAATTTTCTCTCATTTTTTCTGAGCCTGCATTGCATAGCAGCTGGCTGGCCTCACCGCTTTTGGGAGCTGTAACCAGTATTTGAAGTTTTATTCATTTCTTAAAATCAGGACTCAAACTGTAGTAAACGGAGAGTTTTTTTGTTTTCTCAGGAGGAAAGGACCTGGGGGGGGAATATTTTGGGCCATGATTTGCAGCTGAAATCATGCAAAACCCAGAATCTCAGCCCTTTCATGGGAGCTGAAATACTTGAAAATGACACGTGAAGGGAAGGTGAGACCTGGAATAGCACAGTCTGAAGTTTCTTCGGTAGCAGTAACCACAGAGAGAAATGGAAATGCTAATAGACAGCTTCCGACAGGCCCAGTTTTCCAGCTTGATTTAAAAGGCTCTCAATGTGCAAGAAATCACCCGCTCCTAATTACAAATTAGCACAGACTGAGTGGTTTGGTACAGCCTCAGAAGCTGAGATTGAAGTGACTGATCTCAGCCGTGCGTGCACTTGGCGATTCCACAGCGATGACAACGGTGCTTTTCCAGGTTCTTGCTTCTGGTGGACACAGTTTTCCTCTGAGCTGTCACCTTGGTGCCAGTTGCTTCAGTTTTAGCTGCTCAGTCCCAGGTGAAGTCTCAGGACCAGCAGAGGATAAAGAGAAGACAGCCCCAAGGGTTTTGCATGGGTGTTGTACACACACCGTAACTGTGGTCAGCTCTTCAGCCTAGGCCTCGTCTCCCTTCCAGGAGCTCCAGAAGAGCAGGATGTGTGCCACGTAACAACAAAGGAATGGATGTTGCTGGGACTGAAGTGAATCTGGCTGTTATGTGGAGAGCTGGTCTAAAATAATCTGGAAGTTACCTTGTAGGAAAGACAGCATTGTTAGTGTTGAAATCTCATGTTTTTGGTAATTTGACAATTTTTAAAGGAGGAAGTCAAAACAAATTGTTTTGACTTGCTTGTGTAAATTACTTTCATTTTGTCTTATTAATATGGTAAATCTGTTTATTGTTTTGCATAACACAATATTTTAGGATGTTTGGACATTATCAGAATGAAATGGCTCAGCATCATGGAAACAGAACAGTTTTGTGACTTTTTCTCACAGAAAAGCTTGTTTTTCTCCCAACAGTGAAAAAATGTTGAGATGTCAGTATTTCCCCTGAAATTCAGAAATTCAGCTTTCTGGAAAGCTTGCATTTTATATCAGTCACCCATGATGAGATTTAAACCTTTAAATTGCCTTTCCTGGTAGAAAGCAGATGGAGTAAAAGACAGATTTAGGGCGACTGCTGGTGTGGAGTTTGCCGGTGGGACATGTGGAGTGGAGAGTGTGTGAGTGCTTTTGTCCTCATCTCACCCACCAGTGAATGGGAACAGCACTGGTTCTTCAGTGCATCCTCAGGAGGCACCGAGAGTGGGCTAGGACTCCTCAAAAAGCAATTCTGAGGTAAGACACTGTTCAAGTGTACAACTTGACCTTTACCTAGTGTTGAATCTTGTTGGCTTCACCCTCACTTTAGTCACATCCCCATTAGATGCTGAATACCCCATCCCTCACTGCTTGGGATCCTCCTTGGGGCTGTCAGCTGGGAGCACTAACGGCACCTCGCTGTGTGGTCTGGGATCACCCTCTTCCCTCCCAGCTGGCTGCAACAGAAAAGCTTAAGCACGCAGATAAAACCAAATGGTGTCTGCAGAGAAGTGTAAATGTTTGTACAAGGCATCTGCAAAAGCCAGCTGATGGCTTCCCAACTGCACCAGCTCCTGCCAATACAGGGAGCAGGCTGCCTCTGGGCATATCCTGCGTCTTCCCTCTGCTCTCCCAGGCTGGCAGCCGGGCACTGTGGTGAGTGTTTGTCCCCTTGGATAGGAGAGAAGTGGGAGGGCAAGGTTTGTGACTGGCTTGATTCGCATACCAGAGTTTCACACAAGCCCCTACAGCAGTCATCTATCTTTCCAGTGATGATTAGGAAATGGAACCACAGGTACATTCATCCAAAATCACAAATACTCCACTGCTGGGGAGCTACTCGTGTGTATGTCCAGGCTGTGGTGCTGGGGAGGGTCTCTGAGATCAGCCATGGGAGCCCCAGGGAACGGCTGAGAATTAAATATGAGCTTCCAGTTTACATTTCAACTCTTCTCACCTCAAAAGCCAACAAAGTATAGTCAAGAGACTTCAGCTGAGGACCTGACACGTATTTGTAGGACCTTTAGCCTGTGGAATTGCACAACACCATTGTACATGAGTAGCTTGAACCAGTATCTTCCACGGTATATTTATTGAAATGATTTAAGCACTGATAGCCAAGTGTGTCTGAGATTGTGGGCTGTGATTGTTCAAGCAGTGCAAAATGGTTTGTTGTTTTGGTTTTGGTCGGGTTTTTTTTAGGTGGAAAATGGAAGGGGGTGGAGGGGTAGGTGGCAGCAGTCACTCAGCAGCTCAGAGGGGGAAATGATATCAGTAATTACTGGTTGCAAATGTTTACAGTGTTGAGAATATTGCTGACTGTCTTTAATTGCTGGAAGAGCTAAGTTCCTGCGGAGCAGGAATTGAGCATAAATGCCAGTAACAATCATTTCTGCCAGCTCTTATTCTGGCACTTCGTGGATGAGACAAAGCCCATTGGGAATAAGGACTGGGCATCCCACAACTCACTTCCCTGTCACCTTGGCTGGCAGCTGGTTTTCCAGAGGTTCACCCAGTGATTCTCCAGAGGAGGTGCTGATACCCAGCACCAAATTCCTCCCCGTGCCTGAGCCCACCCTCCACAGGTGGGGGGCTGGTTCCATCCCAGCACTGCAGCTTGGATTCACAGCCCAGCATCAGCAAAGCAGCTCAGTCACCAGGAACTACAATGCAGGTGCTCCTGGCTCTCGCAGGTGTCCGTCTCAGGAGCCAAGTCCTGTTTGCCGACACCGGTGGTGACTGTCCCGTGCGTGAGGGGACATTGGGGGCTGTCGGGACGGCCCCAGCCCGCACAGGTGCGAAAGGCAGGAAGTCCCGTCAGTGAGTCTGATATCTTAGTCTGTAATACTGTAAATAATACAGTTATAGAGGGAGGTGGGTAGGTGGCCGCCGGCCCTCGGGGGAAGCTGCCGACTGCACACCAACCACGGCGCTGTGTGCGCTGCGGCCATAAACGCGCTATTACAGGGATTTCGGCCCTTTTTTTTCGGGCGCAGAAGGGCACAGGAGGGTCGCAGCGGCGGGAACGCCGCATCCCGGGATGGGCCGGGAGCGGGGCCGAGTCCGAGCTGGGAACGCCGCATCCCGGGATGGGCCGGGAGCGGGGCCGGGTCCGAGCTGGGAACGCCGCATCCCGGGATGGGCCGGGAGCGGGGCCTGGTCCCCGCGCTGCAGACGCCGCTCGGCGCCGCCAGGTGGAGCCCGCGCGCCGCCGCCCGCCCGCCGCTCCCGGCCCCGAAACAGCGCCGGGAGCATCCCGGATGGATGGAGGGATGGACGGACGGACGGATGGATGCTCACTGTCACCGCTGAGGCTGTCTGGAGGTGCAGGCAGCCACTGCCGAGCAAGGGGCCCACGTTTGTTTCTCACTTATGAATCCATCACCGCCGCACGCCGCTGAGAGTCGATCTTCCTGCATCTGCGGCTGCATCGCGGGGAAGAGCACATAAAAAGTTCGGAAAACCTTTTTGTTGGATGGTTGAGGAGCTCTTTGGAAAGAAATATTCACAGGGGAGGCTTGGGTTGGGGTTTTCTTTCCAAATTCACTGACTATCTGCGTGGCTTGAGTGCACCAAAGGAAGGACATGGAAGCAGTTGCTCATTTAAGGTGGCTCTAACTCAGGGAGGGGGGTGCGAGTTCCCCAACAGCAGCCAAGTCCTTGTCAGACAGCAGCTTTACCTCTAAAGAGTTATCCTGACTGAAGCAGCAATGCTTCCTCTTCAGGACTCACTCTGAGCCCTGGATTTCCGTGTCTCCTGTCCTCTGCACTGGGGGGATCCTAGGGGAGCCAGCAGGAATGGCAATGAGTTGAGTAAAACTCACATTTTTTTGGTGACGGGAACAGCTAGGAAGTACTGATGACCAAAAAGACAGCATTGCCTTAGTGAGCAGAGATGACATCAATCACCTGGTGCCCCTTGGGTGTTGCTTCTGGTAAGAAAAGGTGGAAAGGGGAAATTTTTTCATTTAAGAGAAGGGATGGATCTGCCAAGGTGTAGGATATCTTTTTGTTTCTTTGCCTCAAACCCAGCACTTTCTGATGTCAGGCATTCTGTGCAGCTCATCTGCTGGGTGATCTCCTGGTGACAGAGGCAGAATGAGGTATCACAGGTGAGACAGGCTGGAGATGGGGTGGTGTCACCCCTGAAAGCTCTTCCCAGGAGAGAGGATCTTCATCCAAACTTCCAGGGGCCAAGGTGACGTGTCCCTCACAAGCCTGTGTTCCCAGGGTGGTGAGGGATACCTCGTGCTCCAGCTGCAGCTGGGCAGAGCAATCTGGACATGCCGTGACATCTCCAACCCTGCAGTTGTCACTTGTCCAAGTATAGCAGGGGCAAAGGAGAACAAAACCGTATAAAACACAACAGGTCAGTGCAAGAGCCAAGTGTAAATCTCAGGAGCTCAAACTCTCAGTCCCAGCCTGTGACCTTTAGGAAACCTTTCCAAGTGCTGCTTCACGATAAAAGACTCTTTCTTGCAGTATTTTTAGCTTGACTGGAAGAAGCAGATTTTTCCCGGAAATTTTCTGAAAGAGCAGAAAAAAGATCCCTGTCCTGTGTGTGAGATATTTCTAAGCCCATCTCTAACACTCCACAGGGGGCAGAGTTAAACAGGGAAAAGGGGATGCTGTGCATTAAAATTGCAGCTGAAATCTCCTATCATTCAGTGTAACCATATTTTTTGCACCACAATGAAGGTTGGGGGGAAAGTGCACAGAAAATTGTAGAACTGCCTTCTAAAACATTTAATGGTGCAGCTGTGGCAAAAATTAATTGTAAACCCCTACTTTCTCCCCTGTCCAGTGGTTGTGAATGCCCACTGCCAGCACCAAACTCAGTGTCCCGGTGCCTGACCAGACCTATGAGGCTGCATTCCCAGCCAAGAGTGTGCCTTCATTTCTGTCTCAGCGTGCTGCTCTGTGGAAAAAAGAGGAACACTGTTTAGCACTTCAAAAAGGAAAAAAAAAAAAAATTAAAAAAAATTGCTAGATCACGTAAAAGTGGAAACCCAGCTCTGTTTTCCAAAGGGCCTGGAGAAAAGGCATGCCTGGCTGCCTCTAAATTAGATCACAAATTTGCTGGCTGTTGGCAGCATCTTAGTGTTCACCCTGAAGGCAAAGATCTGAACAAATTATGTTTTGCTATCACAGGCCTGTGTACCTGTGCTGTGTTCCCACTAAAGGATGAGGAACATTCCTGTGTGAAATGTGGGAACTTTGGGAACCTGGAGGAATTACTGTTCTTGGGAAGGGGCAGTGGCAAGTGGGGAGGGAACCACTGCTCCGTGTGGGTGGTTGACAGCCTGCAGCACTTAACACTTGTCACCACTTTGGTGAAATAAAATACTCTGTGGGGGAAAAGGCATGTGAGGGGTGTGTGTGTGCTGCTGTCTGGAAACACTCACGGAGATTTTTTTTGCCAGATCTTTTATTTAATGAAATTCTTCATAAACATGGTGAGCGCTGATGTTGACATATGTGCTGTCTACTGCACCTACGGGTGTGTCCCTGCATCTCTTCCAATATCAAAAGCATTTTCACTTGCCTGAGATGTGCTCTGGTGATGTTGAGTGATTTTCCTCACAGGGTCTCAATCCCCTCGCCATGTTCATGCAGCTCTCGCTGATGCTTCTGCATCAAAAGCAGGATCAGACCCTCAGGAAGCACAAGGTGACACTGGTGACAAAAGAGAAGCAAATGCTGATGCATTTGTAGTCCTGACTCTGAACTCTTCCTTTGTTCCTCTAATTGATTGCTGCCGATGTTTTCGGTGGCAGGGATGTTTTCTGAGCAGGAGGAATGACACTCGTGCCCTTGGCCAGTCTCAGCTCAATAAACTGCTTGAGTTCTGCAACAAGTATCAGAGTGGGACCGGGACTCACACAGACCCACGTGGGGCACATTGCCTTCAGCTCCTGGTGCTGCTGACTTGTGTAGAATTCAGGTAGGTTTGATTTTATTGGCTTTTGATGCTGCTGACAGGAGAATGCTAAAAATTAAGGAGATGGATGAACACAAATTGGGCAAAAACGCTTTTGTTGTTCTGAACTGAAACCATCACTGGACAATATCAAATATATTTAGATGTACCACACTCCTGGAAAATTTAGATGTACCACACTCTTGCTCCAACACTCCCTCCTGCAAAGCAGAATTTTTAAAATGCCTTTTCTATAGAGCTCTGCCCCAATCTGTTGCTTATCTCATGCGGCACACGAAACCTTGTCCCTACCAGCACAAACATGTTGGAGAGCTGGTGTGAGAGGAGGCCCTTGGGGAGGGATGAGGCAGTGCAGGGTTTTCAGGAGAACCTGTAGAGAGCTGTGAATGCTCAGGTATGAGTTTGGCCACACAAACACAATAAAGCCTAAACTTGCGGCTCTCGCCTGCCTAGCTGACCTGATTAAAGAGCAATTTTTTCCCCTGTTGAACACATACCCCCAAATTTCCCTCCCTCTGGCTCTTTTCATCCCTCCTCCAGGCAGCTGTAACCAGACTGGCTTCTCTGCAGGTCTGTGTCCCCCGGGGTCCTCACCAGCTCCCTGGAGCAGCTCTGCCCTCACAGATCTCGTGCCTCCAAGTCCTCTCTTGGATCTGTTTGGAGCCACCTCAGTTCCAGAGTAATTTTTAGATAAAGGAAAGTAGTTGTGGCTGCGACATGTTATGTAGGCTGGTAGGCAAATGGTTCAACTTTATCTTTAAAATAGGGAGGATGTGCTGTAACTTTGCACCTCTGCCTTGCCCCTGGGCAGGTGTGTGCAGAGAAAAGGAATGTCTTGGTTTTTTAGAGGAAGATAAATCATTTTTGCAGTGCTTTGAGAGAGGCAAAGATAATACCAAATCAAACATCCCTGAATAATCCCAAATAGTGCTGCTCTCTGAGTTTTTCTGTTTGTTTTACATGGAAGGTGTGGGGATTTTCACAACCAAACTTCAAAGGTTAAATGCAGTGAAGTCAGCAGGAAAATATGTGAATTTAACCTTTGGCTGTAGCTAAGTAAACCACTCAATTTCACCAAGTTTGTGGTAGAATGACAAAAAGTCTGTATTTTATGATTGTCAGAAGGACATAAATTGAGTGTGGGCAGGAAGAGAAAGACAGCTCAGGAAAATGTTCTTCAGAGAGTGCTTGTGAGTGCACTTCCTTGGTGTGAATTTTTTTCATGGCAATGTATATACAAATAACCTGACCTTCTGCAGGACTCTCCTTGTGGTGCAGGATCCTTGAAAAGCTGGACAAAACCTTCCTGCACTAACACTGAATGCATTTTGCACTACTGCTGCCCTGTCCCCACGGGAGAGAAACTCACCCTCCAGAATGTGTGGCTGCAGCCAAAGAGGGACCTGACACCAGCCCTGGGTAACTGGGGTCACTTCAGAGCAAATGGGCAGAAACATGGTTGGTTTTGGCTGTGTCACAACAGTAATGAACTGCACAGGTGCCATCAAAGTGGTTTTGCTGCAGCCATGTCACCTGGTCTAGCTGCTAAAAATACCCCGATAATAAAAACTAGCCTGGTTGCTATAGTCACAATATTTTAGACAAATCTCAGCTTTCATTAAAAGGAAAAGGGAAGGAAAGGTTAGGCTCTCATCCTCCTGAGCCAGAGAAAAGTTTAAAACATAAAGCAAACATGACCCTGCATTTCAAAGATCAGAAGTTAGGTCCTACCCAGAAAAGCACACATCATCCACAAATTGTTATTAAATGCTGTTATTATTTATTGAGTGGTTTTGTTTTCATTATTTTAAAGGCTGCACCATGATGGTGGGCAACTGCTGCCAAGATTTTAATCATTGAAAATTGGCAGAGCTTTGTAAATTGTTACACAATCAATGAAGGTTCTTCACAGCAGTTGGGAAGATCAAGATAGATATTGGATTAAACTTGCTAATTAGTGCTAAATACAAAACGCTTGTGCACTGACCGCCTTGATAGTTTACATATCAGGATCAGGAGGAACTGAATTGGTATTTCTGCTTTTTTTCTGTTCTGCTTGCTGCCTGTGTGCTGCTGAAGTATCCAAAATATCCACTGGGCTTGCACTGATTATACAGTTTCTTATGGTGTATATTTGTTATGAAATGTATTATATTTTCTTATGCTTGCTGTCTGAATGCTTAGGAAAGAAAGGTCCTTTTGTGCCTCTACCAAGTTTAATTTTGGGAAAAGGCTCTTCCAGGGACATGAGAAAGAACATGGTTGTGTTGGTATGTCTGGGACTGTGCTTTAGTTTCAGAGTTTATAAAGTTTAATGCCAACCTGTAGATCCAAGTAAGATCCAAGTAAATTAGGAAAAGGGCACATATTGAAGATATCTCTGATGTGTTGGGCCCTGCTCAGTTACCAGCATGGTCACTGATGTCTTCACTCTCACATCAGAGGTACCAGACGTCACAGGCTGTCCAGAGAGGTTATGGAGTCTCCTTTCCTGGAAATATTAAAAACCTGCCTGGACATGATATGGAACCTGCTTTAGCAAGGGAGTTGAACTAGATGATTTCTGGAGGTCCCCTCCAACTCCAAATTTTCTGTGATTCCTTAAAAAAAATTAAAATCCTATCAAGTCTGTCTTCCCATAGTCATGTTTTGCCACTCTGGAGGGAAGAATTCTTACCATCATTTTCCATTTTGCCTGTAAAAAAATCGCATCAGTACTGGATGAGGAGTGGCTGTGCAGGAGCTGAATGGTGGCTCAGTGAGGCTGGGGGTGCTGAGTATCTGCTGGAGGCAAATGCAAACCCCACACAGGATGTCAGCAGAGCTGAGATGTATTTTGTGTAGTTGAGGGATCTGAGAGGGAGGACTCAGATACAGCGTTGGTTTTGAGGTGCCTGCACCCAGTGACTGCAATTGTGCCATGACAAGGTGTGTGGATTAGGAAGGTGATCCTGTCAGTAGGATGCCCCAGCCTTCTGCAGGCAAGAGAAGATAGATTGTCCATGGGATTCCAGCTTGTGATTCTTATTTAAAAGGCAAATTTCCAGCATTTTTATGTGGGAGCAACAGGCACCACAGAGATCTCTCCCAGACTTGAGCTAACCCCTCTGGACCAGCTGTAACACAGATAATTTGATGTACAAAATTCAGGTTGTCGTCGTTATGTTCCTCCATGTAAAGTATTTTGGGAACAATTTGGCCGAGGCAGCAGGGATACTTCTGTGTAAATATGTGATGAGATCAAGCCTTTTAATGTTCATAAAAAGGCAGGATGTCAATTTAACGTCTCGTCTATCCAATGCATATGAGGTCTGCTGATTTATGGAGTACTGTAAATTGCAATCATATAAGCCTGTAACACTCTGGCAGCTATTTAAATAGCAAAATTTTCTTCCAAAAACATGATATATGGAAGACATAAAAGTTTTAAAGCAGGAGTCTGCCTTAATAGGAAAAGAGTATTAGCATTCATTTACTGACAAGAAAGAGCTGATTTTCCTTACAAGAAATGCTCCTTCCATAACCACCCCATGCTTAGCATTAATCAAGTCATTGCTTTCCTGCTGCCAAGATCCTGGGTAAGATTCGCTTGCGGGGGAGTTGGAAAAGGTTAATATTCTCTGAATACTTGGTGACAAAGCTGAGCAGTCAGGGCATGGATTGAATTCCTGGTCCCCAGTAAAATCAAAGGCCAAACACTCATTTGCTGGTGAAACCAAACGAGTATTCGTGACCAGGAGGGAAATGGAAGAATGACAAAATAAATCAAGCTGAAGTGTCAGTCTGCAGCAGGAAAGTCCAAGGGCCAAATGTCACTCTGAGCACACTGCCATTCACCACGGATGTTCTCGTGAGCCCTCTCTTCCACCAGACATTTCACGTGGCTCCCATGGGAGGGGAATGCCAGCAGGCAGAAGTGCAAGTGCCTGCCAGTTTTAGGTGCATTAGATTGGCACTTCTGAGATGATAAAAGACACTGGAGTCTCATGAGATGGGAATTGGGGATTCGAGCAGTCTGGCTAACTTGCTCATGTTGGCGCAGAAGCCTTTGTTTGTAAGTAAGCTCAAGTCTTCAGCATTTAAAATCGTTCTTATCTTGCAGGCCACAAGGACAAGGAAGTGACTGTTTTTAGATATCCATGCTCCAGGAGCAAGGAGGAGTAGCAGAGCATAGGACAGGAAGATGCACTGATGTGATTTTACTATCAGAAATTAATTGCACCTCAGAATAAGAAAGATAGTGATGTGCTATGTAACAAATAAAGATATTTACAGAAATAACTACAAGCTGGTTCTTGCTCTTTAATCTGTAACAGTAATTGGCCCCCAATCAAGAGACGGGAATAAAATGATTCAAACTGGGATCTCTATTAGTTCTCTAGATCAGCTTATAGTTTTGAGTACCTTAGAGGATAAATATCTTCTATAAATGAGTATTACTCTTGTTATTTTATAGATGTGCTACATGTGCTCTTCCTCACAAATGACAGGCCCAAAACCGCACAAAACTTCTGTGACAAAGAGTGAATTGAAAACACAAAATAGAGAGGAGAAAGGGGATCCCTGTTCTAAATGAGGCCAGTCTGGTAATGAGGGTAATTAAGTCTTGGTTGAGGTACCACAGGGGGAGTGCTGGGGTTTGGCTTTTATAAACTCCCTGGTGGGAAGGAGCATGTAGTGGCACCTCTTCTCCTTAGGAAGGTCATGGGACTTTTTGCTTTCAGTTCTGACAACAGGCTGGAAGGGAGAGATGCAAATCCTGCATTTAGCTGTAAGTCTAGCACTGAACACTGAGCTGTGTCATCCAGGAGTAAATGAGGCTGCTGGAGCCTCTAAAATAGTTGTTCCCTAACAAAAGAGCAGTGCTCATCTTATCAAACAAAACCCTGTCCCTTTTGCACACATAGGATTAACATTTAATTTCCTTTAAGGCAAAGTACCTCTTATACAGCATTATCCTTCAGGTGTGACAAATGACTGCTGTGCTGATGTTAAGACTTGGAAAGGCCACCGAGAGGTCTCAGGGCATGGTGCTGTGGAGGAGAAGGACGTGTCTAGAGGAGGGAGGCTCCACACATATACAAGCTCAGTATTTTGCATAGAAAGGTATCGCTGAATTCATCAAGCCTCCCTCCAAGCCTCCCTCAGAAAGACAGATTGTGCTGCAGAAGGGAAGGGCTGTTCTAGCTGACAAGTGTGCTTTATTTAGCTCTGGCTTAGTCTGGCTTTTTCTAAGAAGCCAAAGTGGAAGGAAGACCTGTCTGACCATTCCTGGGGCCAGTAATGATGTTTGTTCAACCCTCTGGCTGGCTTTGGGTGCAGGTACTGCTGCCCCATGTGCCACGTGCTCCACTTGTGCCTCCCTTAATTCTGATTTCAGTGTCAAGTTAAAGGTTCTTAAAAGGAGATTTAAAATGTGTGACTCAACATATGGTGCTCTCTTCAGAGGCTGATCATATCCCCATCTTCAGGCCAGATTCTCAGCAAATATTAATTTCTATACCACACCTAAATTTAGGGTTATATGAATTTGACTCATAAGCTTGAATTTCTGTTCCAACACAGGAATTTGATGCTAGTTCTAATAGTAAGTTTTATTGGATTAAAAGAGTTGAAGACCAAATTTTAAATGGATTTTTACTCCAACAGTAGGGTGCAGAGTCTAGAAAGCATTGCCATAGGAGGTGTGGCCAATTTTTATCTCAGTCATGTCAGGGCAGGCACATTTCTGTGATTTAGAGAGGGTCTGGTGAAGAGCCCACCTCCTGTGTAAGCATCACACTCAGGGCCAGATCTCACAAGTGGCCCAGATACAGCTGATGTAATGCCATTTCAAAGAGCTTTCCTATCTTTAGCCCAGAGAAGATATTGGTGGGTTTATCTTATTCCAAAATTCTGGTTTTACCAACCTCTTCAGACTTGTGTGCCATAAAAGGTTAAGAAATTGCCAAAAGCCTGTCAGGTATTGTGTTTGATGCTTCTTTGTAACTTCTCTGAGACATTTTTTTAATTTCTTCTCGGCTGTGTGTCTTGTTATATCCTGTGTGCACAGACAGGAACCCTTCCAACAGAACTGGGACAGTGGTATTAAAGTTGATAGTATCCTCTGTATGAGAATGTCTGAACATGTCTTTCAGAGACTGCTGAAGAAATATTTTCAGTGGCTGTTTTCTTTTAGGTTTATATTGGAGCCTGCACCTCATAACATCCACTTGAATCCTGAGCACTGCCACAGAGCCAGTCCTGAAGGAATAGATGGATCACTTTAATAAAATAATGACATTTCCCTTAAACCTGTTAGGAAGAAGAATATTGTTTTGGGGCAGTGATTTTCTTTTAAAGCTTTAGGACAACTTTCAGTGTTGCTTACAGTCCTGTGTTTCCTCCCACAGGATTTGTCTTTTGGACTCTTTCAAACACATGTGAAGGCCTCCCCACCAACGTGAATAGGCTAAATGTGGATTCATTCCCAGTTCACCACATCCTGAGGCTTGGCATTTTCTGCCATTTGAGCTGATCTTCGAGTTGGCAGCAGAAAGCAGCGCAATAGAATATTAACTTTATTGTCTCGAGAAATCACTTCCAGTGTCCAGTATCTTAAAAGCTTTTTCTCACAGCTAAATTCCCAAGATGGAAAAAAAAAAAGAAAGACAGAAATTTCTTCATTTGAAGCCAAATGCAGTCATTGTTTTCAAATACCTTTTAGTTTCTGACATGGTGTTCATGTTCAAGAAAGTATAGATTATGTCATAAATGAAAATAGGAGTGCTCATGCTTGGTTAGAATATACTGCTTTGCCCAGCAAACCATAAATATCCTGTTATTTTGCTGCCATTGGTCATATTGATTGCTCCCTGACATCTGGAGTTTTGCTGTGGCAGCAGCTGAAGCTTTGTGCTTCAAATCCTTGAGCTTCTGACAGTAAATCAAGGAGAACCTCTGGCAGCTGAAGCAGCAGAGGTTTGTGATGCGCAGGTGAGCCTGGTGGCACAGTTTCACAGAGACAGGAGTCTGGGGAAAATGAGGTCCTTAACAGAACGGCCACACAGTCAGTGTCCAGCTAGGACATACACACAGAGCTGCTTTATTCAGCTATATTGTTGTATATTACTGTTTCAATACTATGCACTGAAGTTTTAAGTTTCCTGTGGCTGTGGGAGATAGGTGGGAATGGCAGCGTGGGGAAGGGGCCTCAGCTGGCACAGCAGAATTCAAGTGTGTGCTAGTGCTGGAGCATTCACTCACATGAAAACCCGTATTTGATATAGATGTGGTGGAGCTGCAGCTATGAAAATGCTTCTAGATATTTTTCACTCCTAGGAAGAGACAAAAAAAAGGCTTAAGCTGTGACTTGGACGTTGCCAGTTTGCGCTCAAGCTCCTGAAAGTCTCTGAACTTGGAGGGACTCAGTGTCTCAGAATAACAGTTCACACACAAGTTTTGGATTCACAAAAACCTGCTCTATTTTGCTCTGCTTCAAAGCTTAGGCTGGTTTGGACACATTCTAAAAATGCCTTTTTCAGGTACACTAGATCTCCCTTGGCACAAACCACAGGACTATGTGCAGAGGGCAAAGCCTAATACTCCGAAGAAAAAGACTTAAAGTTTCCTCGGAGGAGAAAAGTGTATCACCACCCTCTCAACATGACAGAGCATGTTCATAAGGAGAGGGAAGCTGGTGTCTTCATCAGAGATGAGGCTGTAAGTGATGCTCATCCCTTTTAGCTCATGTTTACACTACAGGATACACGCATCCCGTGATAAATCTATGCCACTGACTTTGCTTTCAGGAGTTGTTCCCTGTTTCATGTTAAAGAGAGGATTAGTTGCTGCTCTATTGCCTTAGTGATTTACACTAGACTTGGAATAAGATTTTGGGCAGTTTATAGTTGCTTTCAACACCAGCCAGAATGGAATAATTCCTTTGCCCCATGTGTGCTTCATACATCTGTGGCTCAAATCACATGCAGAGTTTGTGCTTCTTCATGTGGGTTTGTTTGTAAGTGCACTGTCAGTATTATCAAATTCTCTGAATTCTTGAAAGTTTCTGTTTTTCAGTAATCCTTGGTTTGTTTTAGTTTTCAGCCAACCCCTTCATTTCCATCAGTTTGGAGTAAACAGCAGGCACATTTCCCAGAAGAAAAAGTGCTCCTTGGCCTGCAGCAACTGTCTGAGAGGAAGCTGAGGGTCACTGCAAATGAGGGATTTGGGGACAGCAGCAACAAGGTACGTGGAAATGAAACTGGTACTTGAATAGAGAGAGAGAGAATAGTTTGATCCCAAATCAGTGCTGGCTTATGGTCTACTTATAATAAAAAAACCCGCCAAAATAACAAATAAAAATCCCAGCTCAAGGATTTGGTGTTTCTTTAGGATTTTTGTTGTCTTTCAGATGAGGCTAACTCAGGGCAGGGGAAGGTGATGCCCTCTCACTGATCCAGTGAGGGACCATCACTGACAAAACCCACGTAGGACGTGAAATGAGCTTAGTGCTCAGTGTTCAGAGGAGGTTTGATCCCTACACAGACCATTCACTTAAGAGTTGGACTCGGTGATCCTTGTGGGTCCCTTCCAACTCTGAATATTCCATGAAACCCATGTGTTGCTTGGCTGGGAGCTCCCATATTGAGGCATCCTCAGCTGCTGCACACAGTGTCTCTAGAGAATATCCCAAGTCCTTAGCCATAAGCATTATCTGTATTTCATAATACCTGGAGAAAGTAACCAAAAGACCATGTACCATGTTATGGCCTCAGCCAGGAGCTTCTGAAAAAAAACCTCTAATTAGTCTTACTTAATCAGCATAAGAGGAAATTTGATTATTGTAAAACAGAAAAGGAGTGGAGAGCAGAGTATGACCTGCCCAAGGTGACTGTGGGTGAGGGAAGGGGGTGCAGCCCTGACCTGGGACTCCTGTGTTTCGGTACCAGCTGGAGCCCACAGTTCTGAGGATAAAAGCAAGGTTCTGCTTTCCTCTCTTAATTGCACACATGTGTGTCCAGACAAGAAATCTGCTGGATTAGAGGTTCTTGATAAATGAATTGGGAGAATAGTTGTTCACAACACATGTCCTAAGGTAGATGACCTCTGTCAGTGCTGCTCCTTACAGAGTTTGTCTAACAGCCTTAAAGACACCCAGAGATGAAGACTGCAGTTCCCCTGGCAGTCTATTTCAGTATTTTATTTTTCCATTTGGAGATCTTTTTAACATTCAGCATGGATCTGCTTTGCTGTGATTTAAATCTATTACCTCTGGATCTCTCCACAGCAGAGCAGTTTCTTCTTTGCATGAAAAAACCCAATGCAGTTCAGTCTTTGTGTTTTTCCTATGCTCTTGGTCATTCTGGATGATGGGCTACGGTTTGCAGATTATCCTCCCATTAATCCCTTTCAACAGGGTACTTGTCTTTTGCACAGCCCATCTTCACCTGGTAGTCCACAACCCTCAGATTCATTTAATTTTATTCCTTAAAGGATTTCCGAATTTCAGCGGTGGATTATCCTAAGGTAAGGAAAAATGTGCATCTCATTGAATACCAGGGATAATTTTTTCTATTTCTTAAAAGCATTTTATATTCTGGATGTGTCATTCAGTGTGACCACAGTGCTTCCAGGCTTCCTCTCACCTGAAAATTTAATAGCACATTCCCTATTCCATCACCTTGATAGTTAATGAAAATTTTGATAACGCTGTGAGATTTGGGACAGGCCCTGCAGCATCCATGAGTAGATCCTTATGTACTGCAATTGTTCCAGGGGGGAACAGTCTTTGGATACAGCCACCCTGTCACTCTCTGCTTACCTATCACAGGGAAAAAGTTTAACAAGAGATTTTCCCTAGTTTGTTTCTGAGACTGGTGAGTGAAACACCATGGAAAGTCTTGCTTTGAGATCGATGATAGCTACTGTTTTTACCTCCAGAATGTTTGTTACCTGCTGTAGAAATAAAATAAATTTTTCTGCCATGCTTTCCTCTTAACAAATCTACCGCTGACTGCATCTCATCTCCTTGTTATCTTCCTGATTGTGACAAATGGTTTGATTTGTTTCTGCAGGAACTGGAGTTAATCCGATTGATTTATAAATCTCCCAGCTACTCCTTTTGCTCTCTTTAAAGAACTGCACTATGCTGATCTTTTTTCAGTCCTTCAGTAGCTTATCCCTCCTCCGTAGGATCACAAAGATGAATGCTAATAGTTCTTTGATAGCTTCCACCAGCTCTTTTGGCAGCCTTGATAGTGTTTGTCAGGCTCTGTCTGTCTGAAAGTTTGCTCATTTCATTACCAACCATTTACTTGCAAAGTAATGTTTTAAGCAAAGGTTCATTCAGAAATGCCACTGAAATTGCAGAGCTCCCCTCTGTAGATGGTTTTCCTGTGTCCATTGCTGATATTTTCTTTTTCTTTGGACTTCCTTCTCTTCCTAATGTTACTTGAGAGCAACACTTTGTTCGTCACATCCTTTGTTGCTGTATGCCTTGATCTCTCAGATTGTATCCATACACTCTTTTTTTAGTGAATAAACCTATCTTTCTTGCTCTTTATATCTTCTCTATAGCATTAACTACTTAAAATAATTTATTGAAGTGAAAAAAGAAAACACCCTCTCTCTACACACTTCTCTTTTCAAGCCTTTCTTAAACTTTTCTGGGCTGTCCTCATCCCACACTTACTTATGTGGGGCTGCTATTTTTTCAGCCACACCCTAGATGCTTCCTGGCCATTATCCATCCATGGTTTTTCTTCTCCATTCTCCTCTTTCCCTCCAGCCAAGAGTCAAGAGCTGCCAATCATAGGCAGCAGCTTTGTGCTGGCTGCCAAACTAGGTGACTTTGGTGCCCAACAAATTACAAAAGTTAGTGCTCAGACTTTTCTAAAAATCTCCTTGATTTCAGTTTGGCAGAATCTGTTCCCTAAACTGAAATTGAAATTTATGAATATTTTGATGCCCCTAAACCCACAATCTCTAATGGTTTTACTGCTTTTTGAAAATTTTCACCCGGATCTAATTGCATTATTGGAAATGGTTGGAGCAATATAATTTATGGGGGAGAGTTTCTGTGGTCTCTGAGAAATCCTTTATTCAGAAACAGCCAAAAAGGCCATATAATGCTTTCAGGAAAAAAACTCTGAAGATTTTTTTTTTAATTAAAGGGAGTGGGAAAGAGTTACGAGAAGACTTAACTCTGGGGTGCATTCAAGAGACAGATTTGGGCTACAAGGATGGAAACTGTGCTTGTTACAAAGCAAAGAAATATATTTAAAGGTCAGGACACAATTTGTAGTTCAACAGCAAAAGCTCCTGAAAGCTCTTAATTCCTTATGCTGTTACCCTCCGTGCAGCAGGCCATTAGCACCCCACGTTGCCCTAATTAGTTTACCAGAACACAGATCCCAGGGACATCGCGCTCGCAATTGGCCCGGTGCTTGTTTGTGATTAACAAGCCTTCAGATGAAAAATTGAATGTCAGGTGAGCACTGCTCCAAGCTCAGTAAATGTCAGGCAGTTGTGATAGTCTGGAAGCAACAGCAAAACGCAAGGAAAAAGAGCGTGAGCTGTGCATAAGAGGAGCCTTCTAGAATTTCTGGCCCAAAATAGGAGGGTATGGAAGCAGAGAGAGTCTGGTGAGGAGCTGTAACTTAAAATATTGATACTGACAAAGAACAGAAGAACAACTCCACTTACTTTATCTCAAGCCATTAGCTTTGATTTAGTGCATCCAGGGAAGCCTTTCGGTACTTTCCATACTATCTTCACACTCCAGCTTAATAGCATTTGTTTAAATGAGGAGTGGTCCCTCAAGCAATATTTCTCTTTAGGAGGCAAGTCCCAGCACAGAGTCATAAGTAAACTGGGAACAATATATTTTAAAAGAAGAAATAGATTCTGCCAGCTCAATTTAAGGAAATATTTATTACACGTAATTTCTCAACTGTTTTCTGAGTAAGCAATATAAAATGATCCTTACGAACAGTAAAATGGAAGGAAGAAAAGAGTGAGCATCATTATGGGGAGTTTAATCTTCTGTGTGTCTGCCTGTTGTTCCGAGTTAAATCTTTACTTGCATGAGATAATGGCATCTACCCTGAATGTCTCAGAAATTTTAGTCCCCAAATGACCTTGTTTTTAACACTACCATGCACCTACATCCTCCCTTTCATGTTTTGCTTTCTAATAAATGACAAGTTTTGTGACTCTAAGGGAAAGAAAGGGGTGCTAGTCAAGTCTTGTCTTGTCTTGTGCATTGATCCCCTGACCAAATATTTTCCATCCCATTGAGTTGCAGGTGTGATGACACTTGGCAGAGTGGAAATGGAGTTGCTCTGTTTTGTGCTCACATTGCTGTTTTGGTCCCAAGTGAGAGTGCCTGTTTGCTCTAACTTATTAAAAACCACATCACCAGTTCCCTGCACTTCATAGTTTCTTGTGAGTTTTCTGCTGTTTGCCTCCTCTGACAAGCAAGTAGGCCAAGTGTGAAACATGGGCTTAAAACATGTGCATCATGTAAAAGTAGCAGAGTTCAACAGCCTCAAAATAACTGGTTTGGTTTTTTTTTCTTCTTCTTTACATAAACGTATTAAATTGGCATTGAGTTTCCAGGGCATCATTTTAGTTGTAGCTAAAAATACAATCAGTACACCACATTTTGGCAGATTTAACTCAGCAAAATTGTTTATATGTGAAATGTTTCCTGCTGAGTGTCACAAATAATAATTTAGTTTAGAATGTGGCACCCCATAGATCCAAAAAGCACTGCTGTGGAAGAAAGATGTTGCTCCCTTCCCTCTTTCAAATGCTCTGCTAACTTCTTGCCTTCCTGCCATTGTGAGCCTGGCAAACCCTTTGCAGACCCAGACACAGATATTTTACAACTGCATTATTAAATTAGCTGAGTACTTCCTTTCTCTTGCCTCCACGGAATTATGACAGAGTGTTCTACCTCTTGTTCCTTTTTGTATTACTTTTATTAGTCACAAGAACATAATTGAACTGATCGACACAGTTTCTTAGAAATCTGTGTAATTTTTTTAAATGCAGTTACCTGTGCTTTAAGTTCTATTCTTTTTGTTAACACAATCAGACGTCATGTTTGCTTTGCTTTACCGGAGAGTGGTTGCTCGCCTGAGAGCAACTTGATGATTGCAAGTTGTTACAATTGCCATTTTTGTTCCCTGTGACTTGCTCATATTTTAAATTTCTCTTTCTTTCATGGGCAGGCTTTCCACTGAGTGCATCTTTATTAGTTTAGTTCTTTGTCTAAGGACTTGTACAAATTGTACAAGGATGGACAAAAACTGGTCCAAATCTGCTGCACTGGGATATGCTGGACAGGATGGTGAGAAGTTAATATCTGAACTAGAAAGCTATGATTCCCCTCAGTTTGCACTGGGACATAATCCATGTGGCTGGGAGGACCACGGGAGGGTCACTGGTGTCTCACCTCTCGCTGTTAACAGGGATACAGCATGCAGGAAAGGGTAGGTAGATGGTTCTTTCAATGACTTGGTAAATCATAAATAGATTTGGACACAGGCCCTGTTCCTCAAGGCTTTGTTGATTCAGTCCTTGCTGATCAATCCAGTAGTTCTGAAGGGTGCCAGAGAGAGCAGTGAGGCTGCAGGATGCTGCTCTGGGGAATGGCTCCTGGAAAGAAGGATTTCATATCACTGCTGCCCATCTGTGGTTCTGACTGCCTGCGGGGGCTCTGCTCCTGGGGAGGGGCCGGGCAGAGAGAGGGCAATAAATGATCTGCAAGTGACAGGAATTGGTCACGCACGGTGGTGGCAGAGCAGCCACGTTACTTCACTATCTCCTCAGGCCAAGTAATATCATAATAATTTGTCAGAGAGGCTGTGATGAGGATAGTAACAAACCCTTGTAAAGGAGCACAGGGTTCCTCTGGAAATGGGGTGTGGAAATGTGGATTTCACCCTCCTCCTTTCTCTTTCAATAATTGCTATTCCTAAGGAGAACAGCATGGAGCCCTTTAAATAAGGAAACAAAGTTGTGCATGTAGGGGAGTATTCTTTTGGGGATTATTTGAAGCATTTTATAAAATGGATCTAACAAGAAACAAACTGAAAGGGTGAAAACTCAAAAAAGTGTTCACGTGGATAGTCCCTGGTGTCGCAGAGGAACTGCAGTCGTTGTGTTGGACAGGCTATAAATACACAGCAGAAAACATACCCTGTGCCTAAAGATCCCACGGTCTAAGACAAACAGGGATAAAGGGGATAGCAGGTGCATTGCTGCTGGCAGGATGGGCTGCAGCTGAGCCAGGGTGCTTCCCTGGTCAGATGGAGGTTCAGGGTGTGTTGTAGGATGGGGATTCCAGGAAGGATTTGAAGGAGGGCAACGGCTTGGGTTTGCAAATGCAAATGGGCGTGTGTTTCAAATTTGTCCTTGGAAATTAAGAATTGCATTTTGGTCTCCTCAGCTCACAAGTAATTTCCCTTAATAGTGAGCCTTCCCAGGTGAAGTAGAAACTTAAATTGATTGTAATGCTGTTATATACAATGTTTCATTGCTCAGGTGAACCATAACCTGGGGGAATTCAGAGCCTTGGCAGCACTGGCAGTGCTTATTTGAGGTGTGAGTTAATCTGTGTTTTCCTTTTTATCTTCCCAAGACCTCTAATGCAAAATGACTTCATATTCTTTACAGGGCTAGTGTTAGTTGGGACTTCATAATTACCTGGTTTTTTGTTGGTTTTTTTCTTTTTGGTCAAAATAATAAAAATTGAGATTGAAAAACTTGGAAGTGAATAGTGCAGATTTCAGCCAAAAGCTCCTGGTCTGGATCTGAGAAGAGCTACTTGCAAGGGCTCTGCTGGTGCTTTGGGATTTCAGTCTGAGTCCCTGTGCACCAAGATTCATCACTGTCTTCTCCTACTGAACAACCATGTGAGTTTGAATTCTGAGAGTCTGTGACCATGGTGCAAGAAGGAAAATTAAAGCTAGCTCAAAGAAGGGGAGGTGGGCACTGGAGGCTTGTTTCTGAATGCAAACCTTTTGGCTGTGACCCAAAAGCATTGCAATGAAAAATGATTGTCAGCTTTTTAATCATGTTCTTTTTTATTGTGAAGGGAACACTAAGTATACCATGTACAAAGTGTTCTGTGATAAAAGATGTCATTTAAAAAGTCAGACTTAATTAATTATGAGGACTTCAGGCTGGATCAGAAATTGATATACCTTGCAAGTAAGAACAAGTTAATAGGAGTACAATTGTTGCAGGAAGAAACTTGGTATCAGACATGGTTTGGATGTCCCCCTGTCCTGTTGTTTGGAAGAATGTGTTCCAAAAGCATTTTGGCAATGGAAAGGAGTGCAGTTCAGTGAAAAAGTGAGACAGATGAAAAAGGAAGAGGTTTCTGAGTATAGTGGATTTAAATAGTAAACCATAATGTGCCAGTAGCAGTCAGATTTTAACACTGAATATAATAGCAATATGGCTCTGCTCTGTCAGAGCCATTTTTATATTAAGAGCTTTCAGGTTTTTTGAGAGGTACAGATCACGATTAAAGTGTTCAATTCCTGTGTTGAGCCCCCTTGAGCTTTGTTTCTCATCACACACAACAGTGTGAATTATTTAGATGTCATCACCGTTTATGCGTGTGTGTGCCCACAGAACTGTGTGGAAAAAGCTGCTTAGACTTGTTTGCTGCTGCTGTCCCACGGAACATGATAATTGAAATGAAGTTTGGGAGGTGTGGCACAGGAAATCTGACACAATCACAGCAAGGCTCCTCTTAAAACAGTTGTCAGAGCAGGGGGTGGAAGGGACATTCAGCTGAGGTAAAATGT
The DNA here is from genome assembly GCA_013400975.1 of Atrichornis clamosus. Lineage (NCBI taxonomy): Eukaryota > Metazoa > Chordata > Aves > Passeriformes > Menuridae > Atrichornis > Atrichornis clamosus. The sequence goes on from WBMZ01009914.1 coordinate 142,585, forward strand.
TGCAGATCAATTTGGGTGCTTTCTGGAGGATAAGGAAGAGGGCTCGGTATCTACAGGCCAGCTACCTTGGCTAGGCTCTTCATGTACTTTGTCACTTTCCAGTCCTGCACTTCTTCAAATTCCTGGAGCAAATTATTCCATGACGTGGAGAAAACAATCCTCCAAAATGTCTTAATTTTCTTCCAGAGGAAGATAAAATCTTTGGCCAAACTCAAACTTTGGCCAAAGCTCAGCACAAATTCTAGAGTGCCAAAATCTTAGAGAAAGCAAGGACTGCTTTATGGCCCACATCCTATATGGTCAATATGGCACCAGTTCTGGTGATTTGTTCTGGAATGAAACAGTGATCATGGAGACTTTGCTAAGTAATCCAACCAACAAAAAAATAAAAGGAAAGAAAAGAAGAAAACAGGTACTTCACTAGAAATACGTTATTGATAGAATCAATAAATTAGGAATAGAACACAGTTTTGAACCAGAAAGTAACTGGATCAGAGGGGAGAAATTAGTGTCTCATGGTTTGAATGTTAGGCATGCTTGATCATTGGAAGAAGGAATGGATGGAATGGATGATACCCTAAAGTCTATTGGATGAGAGGTATCTGGAAGCATCTATTTGCCTGCTGCAATAATGGGAAAAAAAAAATGGATTATCGGACCCCAGGATAGGGACAGAAATTGATTTAGAAGAAAGGACAACAGAGAAACACACACAGACCTTCTGTGTTGTCTTTGCCAAAGAGATTTGATCAATAGAGTGATGGGTCAATAACTAAAACTTTCTGCAGTTTGTGATTAGGCAGCTTAAATGCTCAGCAGAAGTGGAGTTGGAAAATGCAGCAGAATCTGTGCTTCACTAGAGGAAGTCAGAAGTCAAAACCAGGCACCTTAAGACAGGACTGCTCATGTGTTTGTTCTTCACTGAAAGAGAGAATATAACCTAAACCCCATCACAATAGCTTTGAAGGATAGTTTGTGTTTATCTGGGTTAAGCTACTTCACTGAAAAAAAAAAACCAAACGAGGTTTAAATGAGGGTTTTGGCAAAAAGACCTATTTAAAAATGAACCTTGTGAGAAAGAGAGTGGAAGAGATCTGCCCTGCACACTGTGGACGTAAGAACTGTCCTGCTTCTCATACTGGGTAGGGGGAAGATTTGGGGTGGCCTCCAGAGGGCACACTGTAGAGCCCATAGTGGTGGGAGGGCAAGGGAGAAGTTGGGTTTAACCTTCAGCTGTGCCCACTAATTCCTGCCTGTTTACACTGGCCAGGCAGACTGGTAGGAAGGAAATGTGTCCAAGTAGGAGCAGCTTCAGTGAAGCCTCTGGTTTGAAAACAAGACAGTGATGTTAAGTCAGTGTATCTCATGAAATAATTAAGTCCCATTGCTGTCATCGCTAGTCAGATATTGTGTAATGGCCCCATGTGCTGAGAAAACACTCACTGGAATTAACAATGCTGAACATTATTTAATGTGATAAGTGTGGCAGTCAAAAGCTACTCCTCCAAAGTAACAAACTGTATGACACTTAGCTACCTTTTCCTTGGCAAGAAGCCATCAAGTTTCAGCCTTTCATGATGCATGAGCTGCTTTTGAAGTGCTTTTGTGTTAGGAGGAGTGGGCAAATGAGGTGCAATGAAATTCTGCCTTTAGTGTATCTCATGATAGGGAGATTAAATGTATCTAGGCTGCAAAGCAACTGATCTTGGGTTTTATCTCTACTTCGTCTACGGTTTTTGCTTTCTTCAGACCCACTTTTGTCTTTCCAGCGTCCTTACTTTTTTTACCCTCACTGCCCACCTGCAACTGCAGCTCTGTTTCTGAAGGATGGGAGAAGGCTTTGATCTCCTGGGACATGGTGAGGAATTTATGCTTTCCCCCCACATAGTGCGACGTTGGCTCAGCATGCAATGGCACACTGGTGTTCAGGTTGGGCTCCATTGGCTTCAGGGAGGCACAGATGTGAAGTGAAAAAGTGGAGCTGTTGCAGGGACAGGGCCACACCACCCTGGCACAGTGGAAATGCATCCACACTCCTGCTGTATTTTATGTTTGATTAAATATCAGATGTGTGATGGGGCTTGCCATTCTTTTCCAGATGTCCTACTACAAGAAAAGGCAATATCTGATGCCTAGTCAACAACACTATGTGGGAAATTAGGAGAGATCTCCCTAAGATCTTGATAAACATTTTGGAAGTACAAACATGCTGGAGCACATCTTCAATAACATTTTACTGGGAGAAATGAAATGTTAAAAGCATGCAAGCAGGAAGGGCACCAAGTACTATTGTGTGACTCCTTTAGGGTATGCCATAGGCATGGCTGAAAGTCACTGCTGTAATTACTATTCAGCACAGAAATTGAAAATGTACTTGTGCTGCAAGTAGTCTGACCTGCAGAGGAAACCATATCTCATGATGTGCTGAGTGTTGGCTTGGAGGAAAGGCAGGAAGGAGTGGGGCACATCCAGTATTTCAGTGTCACATCACCTTCCTGCCCTGCTAATGCAACCAAGAATCAGCTGCAGAATTTCATTAATTCTCAGTTAAAGAATTACTGACCACGGTCTAAGAAACTTTTTCTGATGAGACATCATAGGCTGAACTGCTGGCATCAAAGGTTAAAACTCCTGTGTGCTGTTGGAAGTGCCTCCAACTGGCCACTGATGGATTCAATCCTCTCTTTATTGTTTCTAATGACACAAGCATCTTTTCCCTGATGGAAAGACCTCAATTTCAGACACATCACCTCCACAGTAATTAGTGATAAATCATCTTCACAGTAGCTGCATTTCCCTGACACACAAAATGTTGTATTTTTAGTCTCAAGTCATTCTGTTTCAGTCAGCTTGACTGAAACAGCTTTTTTAAACACTAAAAGCAAAAAAAAAAAAAAAGAAAAAAAAAAAAAAAAAAAAACACTTTTAAGAATGTTTTATGAAAAGTCCAACATTCAGATGAGAAAGTCCAGCATTAAGGATGCACATGAACCTTCAGGTCAACTTCTTGCTTGTGCTCTCTCTGGTCACTGATAAATTATGACTTCCTGCCTTCTTCACTTGCTCTTTCATGTCATCCCGTGGGGATTTACACAGAGTTTTTTTTCCACTCCTCACACAGAGTGTGTGGCCTTGAAAACTGACTTTTAATAACTACCCAAGTGCTGCATTGAATAGAGCTTCACTTACTCATTGCATTTCTCTAGGGCTTTCAATATGTTTTCTAAAGCTCTTATGGATATGGATGAACTCACCTTCCCCCAACACTTTCCAGAGTAGCAGGTGACATTCCTGCTTTGCATGGGGGAACTGAAGCCCGGAAAGGTCAAGTCTAAAATTCTCAACTTGTAGGAAATGTCACCCAGTCTGGGGTTTCTAGACCAAAATGTAGAGGTTTTTTTTTTTTTTCTTCTTCTTCTTTTAAAAAAAAGACATCTTAGCATTTAAAGCACAGCTATAATTGATCTCAGCTGCAGCTGATGGCACTCAGCAAGTCCTGCCAATCTGACTGCAAGTGCCCAAGCCCAGGCAGCTGGAAACCAGGAGTGTTCCCATGTGAGATGAGCGCTTGCCAAATATTGAGAACGAGTTCTGGGTCAGAGGACGAGCAGATTTCCACTCTCAGGGGTGGCACTTCAGGGTTGAGCCCTGAGACAATAATTTTTCCTTGTGATATTTTCCTTCTCACTCAATATGTCCTGCAGTTAGACACAATGCAAGTTTTCCATGTGGGTGAAAAGTTATGTCACATTTACTTTCACTTGGAAACTATTAATCTGAGGGGTTGTTCTTAAAGAAGTATGGCTATTTTCTTTATTGATCTTCAAATGCTTTGGGTTTTGAATTTATGGGATTTGTAAATGTAGGTAGAAAACTTTTCTTAATTTATTTCTTCATGGCATGACGTGGCATGAAGGAAATGACATTTGCTTACTGTATTATATACTGGAGTAAAAGCACCTTTAGCAGTACCAGTCTATTAATATTAATAAAATTAATTAATCTACATTGTTCCAGATAGGCCTATTTCTTTTAGCTTCCCCAGAGATTTCCTGTTCTTCCCTCTGTGCTGGCTGACACAAGTCACAGTAAAAATCAAAAGCAGACCCCAAAGCCATAGAGAGGCACAGGTCACAGAGGTACAGAGACAATTAAACCCAGGCTCACTGAAGATGGGAAAGGAGACAAACACAACCATGCAAAAACCCACCACTTTCTACACAACAGAAAAATCACGTAAGGAAAATCTTTATGCTGTGTTTCTCAAAGGTTCTTTGATAAGGCTGTGATCCATTAGTTTTGAATTTGCAAAATCCTGGACGTTGTCTACCCATGTCCCATAATTTAAATGAAAATAGATGTTCTGGGCAAATCTAGCAAACTAAGTATGCATTGGGCTGTGCACACACATGGGGGTGGAACGTGTGCACATATATTTGCCATTATCGATTTTTATATTGATTTTTTTTTTCCTCTGATGATTTAGCAATATCTAAATGCAGCAAGAATGTGGATGAAAATAATTATTGCAAGAATTAAGCTGGAGTTATTGAAATCTTCATTAGCAGACAAAATCCCAGGGCATCGTTCTCCCAGATGGGAGTGGAGAGGCACGGGGGGTAACGAATCACTGAGGGGCAAAACTGCATTGAATACTTGCTTGTGCTTGTCCTTGAACCACTGGTTCTCCACGTGAAGAGCCAGCTCCGCATGTGGCATGATTGCAACACGTAGGATTATCATGGAATAAAGGAGCACAGGATTTTTTAGATTTTAAAGCTCAATGATTTAATTTTTTAATTGGCAGTAAAGCAGCAAGGCATTTAAAATGCAAACTCTAACAATAAACAAGGTTTGCTCTGTATTTATGGTTTGTGAATAAAGATTGCACAAAGATGGTAACTCTTAATTTTGCCTTTACCCAGCTTGTCTCTGCAATAGGTGCTGAGCTTGTGTGATGAGAAATGAATCAATTGCTGTCTGTGCCTTGCAGTGGTTGTCCCCTGTGAAATAATCTAAACCTGTCAGATTGTGACAGCTTGCTCTACCTGCACAAATAACACCATTTTTGAGAAATCAAGGACTGCTGATATTGCTGCAATAGATCTAAAAGTGCATACTGATGTGATCTGCCACTTCTGCGAGATGGAATTTGAAGCCGCTAATACGCGGAATATTTCTGCTGCATCAGCTTCTCATCTCAGAAATGTGGATCAGATCTTTGGAAGAGTTCAGCACTGAACAAATCTCCATCTTGTCTAGTTCTGATACTTAAATCACAATACATGAAAACCTGATAAGAAAAAAAAAGCCTCCCATACTTTAAAAGCCACAACAAGCTTAAGCAAGTGCTTGGAGAACATCCTTGGGTATCCCAGACATATGTGGCACTGAAATGTGCTGCTCACCAACTCTATTACAGCTTGTACAAACAAAAGCAAATGTACTGGAGCACTCCTCATCTCCCAGAGCCCTAAAGAGGCTTCCAGAGCACTCAGCCATAATCCTTTGTGTTTGAATAGAGCTTGGCAACTGTGAGGGGTTTTCAGTGTTTTGGCCAAAATGTAAACTGAAGGGGGAAAATCTCAATTACAATCCAAGCAAGGTGGCTGTTACTGAAGGTTTCTAGTTTTGCAGTGGATGGAGAGGTATTGACCAGCCTTGGGAAAGCTTTGTTTTGCTTAACCTGAAAACAGTTGTTCAAGACAAATTAAAATACTTCAATTTCATGGGCACTGGTCTGGTTTTGTCTAAACATAGAGAAAAAAAGGTACTGAAAAAAAGAAAAATGCCAGTTAAAAATGAAAAGCTGAAAAATCTAATTTTGAAGTATTTTCAAAAAACTCCACTCTTTTCTTACTAATATTATTTTCCATTTTGACCAGATTTTGCAGTTAGCTTTGGCTAGTAATGAATGACCACTTGGGGATGAATTCACTCTTTATCAAGATGTTGTCTGCCCACCTTCACCTTGAAGAGCTCATGCAGAGCCAGTGGGAGATGGGTAAGTGTTGCTGTTACTGTGCTGCTAAAAGAAGGATCATAGAGCCTTTAATGCCTCGTGGCTTTTGAGACCTCAATCAAAAATGAGTGAATGAGCTGCATTTCCAACCACAACGAAATAAACATTGGTCAGCTTTAAGAGAACATTGCTGTCAAAATGAGACTTAAAGATTTGTGAAAGTTCTTTCCTAAATAGTTCGTTCATGTTATTTATTCTTTATTTTTGTGGCTTGAGCACAGCTGTAAATCTAAGGAAACAGCATCTAGCTGCAAGTGGCTCTGTTCTAATATAATGCAATGGAAAAAGAAGTTTAATTTCTCCATAAGATCTCTTGAGACTCAATGTATTTTTGAAACACCACTGGTTGCCCTGACTCTGTGACAGCAGCCAGTTGTTTTAAAGGAGCATTTGCTTGCTGGAAGCAGTGCACTTGACCTTGGTGCTGTTGTACTCTCAGCAGGAAAGGATGGTCAGAGGCTAAAGTGATGTCTGACAGAGGAAGCAAAGGCAGTCCATAAAGCTAAAATGTCAACTTTTCTGATAAAAGTAGAGAAGTGATGCTAAAGTGAGTGATCTGCAAAGAGCAGGGGAAGAGTGAGCACCACAAAGCTGTAAAGGAACCCAAACCTGGTCGTTGCAGTTGACATTTCTTGCCTTAGCAAGAAGCACCAAGAGGCTCAGCGAGGCTGCACAAACCACACTGCCCGTGGCGCGTGGTGCAGGATGAGAGGCTTTTCCCTGGGGAATTTACAATCTCCGGTGATTGGCTGACAGGTGGGACTGCTGCATGTTTGTCTTTGCATTTGGCAGGGAGCTTTACCACAAAGGGAAAACCAACCTGCCCAGAGTAAGAATGGGGATGAGTTGGAAAATGGCCAGATTTGTTGAGGTTCAGTTCATTGCTTTTTTTGCCATAAGGTAATTCACCTTCCTCTTTGACTTCTGCTGTGCATGTAATCAGGTGCTGAATGAATATCTTACTTTGAAAATCCAAACTAATAATGGACATAAAAATCGTGGCGAATGATAAGATGCAGTAAGACAAGTCATATCTTCCCTAATGACACCATAATGAACTGAATTTAAAATGAAATCCTATCATGAACAGTCACGGCCCATTAGACAATGAAATTTCTTGTTAAAGTGACTTTTCAAAAGTACTGTGCAAAAAGTGAAAATGAAACAAAATTACACAATATTGTTGGAAGCCACTTGCAGTCAGATCCTGGTAATCTTTTGGGGCAAACCCCAATGAGCTTCAGTGAGTATTTTGCTTGTGCAAGGACATAAACTGTAAAAACACTGACTGTGGATTATGTGCCACAGGAATAATTTCAGCAAGATTTAACAGCTAATATCACCAATTTATGGTCTAAAATAGTTTACCCATTGCGAACAGATGGAAAAGGAAATAAAAAGGAAGGGGGGTTAATTTCTTTGCTTTTGGTGATTGCTGCTTTACATGGATCATGCAGAACAGGGACAAAACTCAAAGTCCTTTGATTTTTATACACCAAATGTTTTGGAGAAAATATTTCAGGAACAGCACGTGGGAGCATATCCCGAAAACAATCAAAAGGAGGTGCAGGGAATGGAAATGACTGTGGAGGTGCTTGTTTTTGTTGGTATGTGTTCCTGTATAATCTTTTTATAGATGCAAGTGCTGTTGTTGTTGTCATCCTCAAAGCAAATTATACAAAGCTTTTTCATCAGCAATGATTATTGTGAACTGGATTTGTCATGAAAATTTAAATTGTGAAAAAATAGCAACAGTAAAGGTCCAGTTCTCATGGAGGAACAGCAGGTTGTTGGTTCCTGTTGCTCATCCAGCCCACTGGACTCCTCCACCTGAAGGTGCATTGAAAATGGGGCCATAAACTCCTAAATCAAACATTTTAAGAATTTTTATGCTTCATAGTTTCTTTATTTACAATCTGAATATTCCATAATATTTTGATCTCTTCTATATTAGGTATTAACCATGAGAGAAATAGATTTCTATGCCCTTTTAAAAAGTTTCTTTTACTTTTTTTTTATTAAGAAAAAGGAGCACTGCAAATGCAAGTTTATTGTTCTAGCAGCATTAACAAGAATATCAGATTCACAAAGAAAATGTGCTACATTATTGTAGGAATGAGGAGGTTTTTTCTTTTCTTTTTTTTTTTTAGTCTATTTATGAGCATCTGTTCTATAGTAATTGCTATGCTTGGGTAATTCATCTAATGATTACAGGGCTGTTGGTAGAGGAAGCTGTAAAACAGCAAGTAAACACAGGCTTATGTAGCTTTAAAGAAGGCAGAAGAAGAAAATATACCATTCTGAATGATTCACAGTTCTGGATACTCTCAGGCTGCATTTCTGAAAGGGCTGCAGGCTTAGTTGCTGTCATTGCTCCCAGCTGGAGCTCTCTCGCCAACTTCTTTTGAAGTCTGACCATTAGAGCTTGTTTTGATACATACTTGAGTGCGAACATAAAAGATACATTAAATTGTTTCATCAATACTGGTTTATAATTTTAGTCCAAAGATGTCTAGGGTGCTTGCATTCAGTGAGTAGCTCTGAATAGAAGGTGATTGTGTCTTATTCAGTGTACCTACCTGGCAATGCTGTTTAGAATTGATATTTGGGGAAGGGAAAGAGAAATGGAGAGGATGCTGCCTAGAAGACTCATGTGCTTTTAAAAAATTGGTTAAATTTTAACTCGGTTCATTTGGGCTGAGATAAAACGGGACAGATACGTTTATTGTCTTTTTACTGTGATGAAAATAGACCTTGATTCAGGTGTCACTTTCCATGCTGATCTGCTGCCTTTACTTTTGTTGGTTTTGGTTTACAGTAAAGAGAACTGGGGCTTTAGTGTTTGTATCAGCTGCTAACTTGGGCTTGTAGCCAAAAACTCCTTTTGCTAGTCCACCATAGCATTTGTCAATAAATTGTCAAACACACAGTTGTTTTGAATCTGAATCGAGTTATTCACCTGCTGTAGGAAGAGTTATGGAGCAATGAAATAGCAAATTTTTCTTTCATTTTGCTACCCTATATGGTTAAGCAGAAAATAACTGGATTCCACTTTGTGCAGATCATAGGAAATAATAAACTGGAACTGAAATAAAGCTCCCCAGTAGAGCTAAGGATACAACACCAATGTGATAATAAAAATATACTAAGCATGCTCTTACTTACAAAAGTGAGCTCTGCTTTGGCAGGAGGCCTAGAAGGAGTGAACTGAGCTAGATCAGAGTTGGCTAAAAGACCAAATAGAGTCAGCAGTATTTAGCATAAATAAAACTCTAGCCTTGGAGCTTTTACATCTCTGCCCGTCCTTTGAGCATCTCCCTGCTCACAGGATGAATTTAATCAAGAAATACTGAGCTTTTAAAACAAAGAACAAGAAGGCAAATAAAGCCCAGTGCAATAAAAGCATTTTAACCTGCTGAAATTTTAGTTGCAATGTTATAAGTGGAGGCAATTGAAGAAGAGAACCACACCGGCATTCTTAAATGGCAATGTTGTACATGAAAGGAAAATAAGTCAAAATTAAGAGGCAATCTCCATTCTATTTCTACAAGTAGTCCCTTGTATAACATTAAGCATAGGAGGCTGAGGCTCAGACTGGCATCCTCAGAACAATCTCTGTGGATAGGCTGGATCCCCGTGCACTTCAGCACGATTCATTCATTAAACATAACTCAGAGGCAGCAGCACAGCTCCGTGTGCATGCTCTGCACTAATGCCTTAATGACTGCAGACTTCTGCTGGAGGGAGCAGGCAGAAAAAAATGTCCCTCAATAATAGACCAGCTGACGTAACAGGTATCACAGCACAATCATTTCAGAGCAGCTCCTTGGAAGCTCGCATCCCTTTCATGTTGGTGATTCATAAGGAAACTCCAGGATGATGCTCGTTATTTTGTTCTCGAAGAGTGGTGGCCCTGGCAGAGGGTGAAGGGATAAGGGTTGTTAGAGGGAAGGGATGACCTTTCCTCATGCATGTGTGAATTGGTCCCCAAGGCTGCCAGGGTATGGAAGGGAGCACTGCACGTGTCGCTTTGTGCGTGGTGGACTGGGAGTGGGAAGTGATGCTCACAGAAGAGAGACTGGAAACAAACTGACTAGAAACTGGATTGAGGAGGAATAACAGCTGGATTTGTGAGAGAGCGTTTTGGAAGTAATGGGGTTTGTGTGTGGAGCTAAATAACTGCCAATATTTTGTATCTGGAAACGTGAACAGTTGGCTTTTGAAAACAGAGAAGAAATGTCAATGAAGTCTATTTATTGTTCGGGCTGCAGTAGCTGCAAGGGTGAGATGGGGTCCTATTAGTGGGATAAGTGAAGAAGAAATTAGCAGGCCAGCCAGAAATGATTTAGGCTGCTGTCTCATCCCTTATTCTGCAGTAAGTTGTGCAGGGACTATTGCTTCCCTTATTTCCAACTGCAGAAAACTCAATAGGCAGCAAAATTTCAGTGAAGAAGTGATGACAGCTCAGGAAACAGAGTTCATAATGGAAGAAACAAAGCAACCTTATCTTCAGCACATATTTGTGCTCCCAAAATATATATCTGCTATTTTATTTTAGCTACATTAGTGAAAAATAGCATTTCAAATTTATTTTTCAGCTAGTTTCTGAAAGAAACAATAGATATGTGATTGTTGGGTCTTTTTCCTCTTCAGTTACCAGCTGGCAACTTTTGAAATAGAGAGTAAATTATGTTCCCACTAGCTTATTTTTTCAATAAGAATGGAATCAGACTGAGAAGGAGAGACACAGATTAGTCCCCAGGAAAAAGGCAGGCTGAACTCCAGCACTGTCCTCTTGTCCTGTGGGAGTTGTTTGCCGGGAAGGGTTTTTGCCTCCTTCCTGGTTTCCACAGAGATTGCTGCTCACCTGCAGAGTTCAGCCCTGGGGCAAAGGAGGCGTGAAGGGGAAGGAGAGAGGAGCAGTGGTGCTGCTAACAGGGAGTGTGGGGTCAGAAGAGAAAATACTCAAATCTGTAGGGAAGCAGGTTTGTGGGTTCTGCTGCTTGAGGAACATCTTGTTTACTTGTGGAATAACACCCCAGAGCAGACCTGTGTCTGTTTGTTTCACCTATGGAGTGGGTGAAGGCAGAGCAGACTCCTTTAGATTTCACCAGAGCCCAGCACAGTGCTACAGATCCAACTCTGCTTGTGCACCACAGTTTTTCAGGTTAGTACACCCTAACCAAAGTCATCAAACCTGAAGGTCTTGAGTTAGCTTCAATTTAAAACTTAACTCCTATTTTGGCACATAATGAACTCATTTTTGGTCACGTGAACATGCAAATTCATAGAATCATAGGACCACAGAATGTTTTTTCCTGGAAGGAACCTCAGAGATCATCTCGTCCCAATCCCCCTGCCCTGAGGAGGGAGATCTTCTACTAGACCAAGTTGCTCTAAGCCCTGTCCAACCTGGTCTTGAACACTTCCAGGGAAGAGGCATCTACAACTTCTCTGGGCAACCTGTTCCAGTGCCTCACCAAGTCACTAATTTCACCCAAGTCAGTGGAGATGATCAGCATGTTTGAGATGTGGGTCCCCTTTATATTGAAATACAGCTCTGGTAAGCAAGCCTGGTGACAATGGAATTTAAAATATGTGCTGTGTGCACTTCTCAGGCCTCATGCTAGTATTTCCCATTTCCCATAGCCGTGCACTGCGAAGAAGGGACACTGGTTTCTCTTTTAGCTTTTTCTCTGCAACTGGATCAGGGCTGAACCTGCAGAAGTTTGGGGTGGTGAGCACAGAGCTCCCTGTGCGCTGGAGCGTTTGCGGGGTGCCGCTGAGAAACCCTTGACCTGCCTTTTGTGTTGGCAGGAGAAGTGTGGAATTCTGTTAGATGCAGCCACAGTGTCCAGCACGGTTCCTGCTCCCCGGCTGAGCCACTGCCTCTGTCACCAGCCCTTGATGTATCTGGGCACAGCTGCAGCTTTGTGCTTGGCCCTCATCAGCGTGAGAGGAGGTGAGGCAGGAGAGAACAGAACAAACAGAAAAACAGCACAGCACAAGTAGTGGTTTCAGTATATTCCCTGCTGATACTGTTTTCCCAACTTTTATGTTTGTGTTTTAAGGCTTTTAGAAAATTAGAATTTTTAAAAGCAAGCGTGCTAAGTTTTTTATCAAATTGTGACTAACCTCCTTTTGATCTAGTCTGACATGAGTTTCTCTAATATTTGTCTTCCAGCATATCTCTCCATCTAGTTTTGAACTCTTATAAATTGAATTTCATGTAGTTCCTTCACGAGGCTATTTTACAATCCAATATCTAGAGGCAGAAACCCTCCCCTTTTTGCTACCTCTATACCTAAATTTGACCAAATATTTTTCTAAGTTTCCCCTGTAACTCAATGTTCATATTGAGTTATACTTTTGTCTAATTCTCCCAGCAGTAAACAAAACTTTTCCTGCTGTGAAAACCTGCATTTTTACTTTCTCTTAATGATTCCTTATATGTGTGTTTCATTTCCATGAAAATGCACATAAGTTTTACCAAAAAGGGCTATTTCTTTTCTTTTGCTAGAACTTATGGAAAAAGGTGTCTCACATCAGTTCTTTCCTCATAACACTGGAGTGGATTTTTAACATCTGGGTGGAACTAGAATACTAATAAAAAATACTCCCTCTATACTCAGCCTGTGAATGGGTAGGAACAAAAATGTTTACATGCCTGCTATTGCCATCATTTATGCAATCTAATTCTACAGTGCTGGGACCACCACTCTATAAATTTCAATTATACCATTAGCAATAACTCTTCACTGCAGTAATTGGTACACTCACTTTATCTAATGGAGTATTTTCCCTCTAATTGACTTCAAATTTATCATATAAATGTCAAAGCCAAATTTTCCTATAATAACCTATTATCTCTGCTGTTCTAGCTCACTACACTCACAAGAAACAGAGCAATAATAATCTTTTGGGATAATGAAGGACAGAAGCCTAATTCACAAAGTGCTGACAAGAATGACAGCTACCTCTTACCTGTCAAAACCAGAAACTTTTAATATACTCACTTAATTAGACTGCAGGTCCCCTTCACATGATATTTTTCCTCTCACTATAAGAATGAATCCAGCTTTTGCTAGAAAATGAGAATATCTAGTGTTTAGATGATGGACTTCCTATCAACATGCTTTTAGACAAGCATTCCCATTATCAGAGGCTTTCAACTTTCTCTCCTTACTCTGTACAGTGTAATCAATTGCAGCAAAAGAAATAGGCTATTATACCATGACACAGAAGTGGCAAAGGCACAAAGAAAAAGGCTTTTTAATGTGTCAATGAATTTTTGAGAATAAATAGAGGTAGGGGGTGGGAATGATGCAAGTATACTCACCAATCCCATAGATTTTACGTAGGATCAGCTAAAACTGAATTACCATACCGAGTTCCAGAACAGAGAATTATAGTTAATTAATTCTGGAAGTCTAGGCTGCTGTACAGAAAGCTGTAATAGTGACCCTGAGATGAGTAATAGAATGGCAAACTTGGACTTCTATATTTTTAAATGTCTTACCTGTTTGCTGACTTTTCAGGACGTTTTCTGTAAGATGTGTGTGTTTGGTGCTGCTTCCTGTTCCAACCTGAGGCAGAAGGAATGTAGTACTGGGGCTGGGTCATAGCCTCATGAGGCCTAAGAGTTGCTGTAGCTGCTGGTTTTGGAATTAGTGTGCTTCTGTCCCCATCGATGACCAGGATACTTCCCCATCACTGGAAAACAGTCACCAGTGACAAGTTTGCCTCCTTTCCTCTGCAGAGGGTAGTTTCCTTCAGCACTCCTTCATATTACCCTCTCGTGCATCTGAACTATACCTGGATAAGAATCTTTCCAGATTCATTCTTGGAAATGAATAGGTAAGGTGCAGACTCTCCCTCCTAAGAAATCCAATTACACTACAATTATAAACTTTCTCATTTTGCATGTGTCAGGTAACAGAGAGGGAGACTGACTGAAGTTTAGGTAAGAAGCTAGATTTTAATGCTGAGATTTTATGTGACACATCGTCTTGCTCCTTAGAGATGTAGTTAAGGTTTTTGTTTATGGTTATTGTGATTTTTTTTGGATGGAAATACCATAAGTGAAGAGAGTAGCAGGATTCAGAATACTTGCAGACGTGAGCTAGACATGGAAGGCAGACATGAAACCTTACTCTGACAAAATTTCCAGCAAAGAAAAGGATACAGCCATGTGAAATGAGAAGCTATGGTCCTGTCATGGTTTAATCCATGGGCAAAAAAATCACCACAGCCCTCGCTCACTCCCCCTGCTGCAGTGGGATGGGGGAGACAGCTGGGGGACAAAATATAGTAAAATTTGTGGGCTGACATAAAGGTTTAATAGGCTTAATAGGGCACAAGGGGAAGGGAAAATATAATAACAACAATTACAACAACAACAGCAATGATAATGATAATGACAAAAGAATTGGAATGTAAAAAACAAGTGATACACAATGCAGTTGCTCACCGCCCACTGACTGATTCCCAGCCAGTTCCTGAGCAGCCACCCCCAGCCATTTTTTCCCAAGTTTCAATGCTCAGCATGATCCCGTGTGGTCTGGAATACCCCTTGGGTCACTGGGGTCAGCTGTCCCAGCTGTGTCCCTTCCCAACTCCTTGTGCACCCCCAGCCCCCGCGCTGGTGGGGTGAGAGCAGAAAAGGCCTTGGCTCTGTGCAGGCCCTGCTCAGCCATAACCAAAACATCCCTGAGTTATCAACACCATTTCCAGCACAGTTCCAAAACAGAGCCCCCTACCAGCTACTAGGAAGAAAATTAACTATCCCAGCCAAAACCAGGACAGGTACTCTTCTGTATGTGACATATGGCCATCCTTTACGTGGCTTTATCTAAAGAGAGGAATTTAACCTACACAAGTTGAATATTTTCTGCTTCCTCAGCTAACAAAAATGTGCCAAGTGTAAGCAGTGGTTGTTATTTAAATTCTTATGTGGAACAGTAGAAGGAGGTAAAGGTTCCTGGAGTGAGTTGGAAGCACATGAAGATTCACCCTGCGGGTGCAATCTCAAATATATAAATGCAATACCTGAAAAATAAAGGATTGTAAAACAAATTAAAAAAAAAAAAGAGTCTAAGTGTAGCCCTGTTCCTCAGAAGTGTGCTCCTGGCAGATGATGGCATTCCTTCCTAGTGTGAGGAAAATGATTTACCCAAAAAAATACAAAGATAAAACCTATCATTAGTTTGAGACATAATTGCCTCTATTTGCCACTTTTTTTTTTTTTTTTAACTGGTCTAACAAGGAACACTTTACAGAAAAACACACAGGTGAGTCTATCAAACCAACAAAGTCCTCCTGACACAGATATAACATAACCTGCTATACCTTATCCTTCAAATTTTGGATGAAACAAGGCACGCTTCTTTAACTGCAGCTTTGCAGCTCTCCTTGTATCTCCACGAGCAGCAGGGAGGGTGCTGCCCCACCAGCACAGTCCAGCAGCCTTTAATAGGGTCACAACCTTCCAGTGAACTTTTTGAGAATGTAGGCCCAAGCACAGGGTCCATATGGGATAATTGCTGTGCAAGGAATGCTGTCTAGAATTTGCACTCAGACTTGAAGGTATTTACGTGATCTATAGCACTTTCTCCTCACGTTTTACTATAGCAATTCACTTAGAGACTTGTATCTTTGGATGTGTGTGGATATTGGAAGGGTTTCTTTCTTTTGGGCACCTGTACATAATACCTGTACCCAAACTTATTTCTCAGCATAAAACCTAAAGAAGCTGCAGAGGTACCACAGCTCTGCTGAGGACTTTGATGGGAATGACAGATCACCAGATAGCTTTTGCACTCCTTTGGCATCTGGATGTCTGAAAATGTGTATCTCTAGTGTTTTTAACACCCCATCAGAAGCTACACCCTTACCCATAGGGCAGTCCTGAAATTTAACTGCTCAGGGATATTGGGTTTCACTTGGTGTAGTTAGAGCTCTTTATGCGTTGATTAATTTGAGCTGCCTTGATCCAATAGTTGTGACCTTTGGAGATTTTGCATTTAATTTAATCCCATGAAGCCACCATATTGACTGGAACAAAAAGGACCAAAAAAGTCTGAATTTCCTTTAATTTGAAAATGTGTTGACAAGGGACTTTTCTATCTAACAAGGTCTTTTCTCTGTCAAAACTGATGAGAAGCAGATGATATTCCCTTTATTGAACAGGTTGCACTATATGACATATATCTTAAACAATTTTGGGCATGTCTTTTGTATATTTTATTTCTAAAAGTGAATATTTATATCCTAAGGAGCCACAATTAGTACTTAATATTCATTCTTTTCAAAAGCCACAATTAGTACTTAATATTCATTCTTTTCAAAAGGAAGTCCCAAATAAATGGCCCAAATGTCTTAGGTAATTACTCACAGAAATAAAGGTAAGCTGAACTCTGAGAAATCTATGAGTTATTGAGCCAGTTTCAAACATTTTCAGGAGCTAGATTTTCCTTTATCCCCATTATTTTACTGGATCATGCAAGTGTTGCCACTCTAATGATAGGTGATTATAATAAATCTGCAGACTGTTGGCTGGAGAAACACATTTGGGCAATTTTAGGGGAAATGCTCATCAACTCGATTTTTTAGTGTTATAAGAACTAAACTGAAGTGAACATTAATTTTCAAAATGGTAAATGTGCCTTATATTTTTCGAAGAGCTTGAAAATATAGAAAGAACACCTTCAATGCACTCAGTGCTTAAGTGTCTAAAAGTTCAGTGGTTTTATTTAACTTAGGCTTGTCCAGGTATATTAGATTGTGAATGGAAAGTTTGTATGTGTCTTTGAAGTCTCCTCCTTCCCTTGCCCTTTTCAAAGTTTTTGCTCTATTGCAATTTCATAGTTTCATTTTCTTTATACAACCAAGAAGCTGGGGGTGGTAGCTGTCCTAGAAACCTTCTCTAGCAATATAAATGATTAGTGGAATTATTAAGGGGTTGTTGGTCAGGAGAAGAGCTTTAGACATGAGAAATGAAAAAAATAAAATCACAAAAGGAGAAGATAGGGGTAGAAGTTTCATCTTGAATTCCAACCAAAATATGGTGATAGTTTGAGTATAACTGCACATGAACTATAGAAAACACCCACACATTTCTCATCCGAGGAACAGAAATAATGTTTAGTAGTAGCCTTGTATTTCTCAAGGTCCAAGCATGTGACATAGCACTGAAATAATTTAACACCATGCTGGTAGCAAGGTATTTACAGCAGAATGACTCAGGGCTCGCTTGATCTTACAAATTCTTACAAATAATGTTTCAGTACGAGGTCTGCTCTTGCTAAGCACATGCTATGCTGCAGTTTGCTGTAGGTTTTTGCCTATTCACGTCTGCAGCTTCAGATACATCAGGATCAAAATGGAAATTGCATGCCCAAATCCTGCATGAAGCTTTGGAAAAATCAATTGTCTCAATCTTTTCCAGAGGGCCAGGCATGTGAAATAATTGTCCCTATAGAGGTAAAGTCCAGTCTTAAACAAGACAGAAATGGGAACCCCAACTTTGCACATTAAAAAAGCAAACAAACAAGAAAACAAACCCAAAGAAACAAACCCAACCCACCAACCAAAAAACATCCCTCCACAGAATAAATTAGAACTATTGCAGCTGAGCCATTATGATTTTAGATAAACTTGTTGTTGATGTCATAGTAAAGGGCCTCACTGTTCGTAAGTGCAAAACATAAGCAGCCTTTTCAGACTGGTTCAGATTATTTCAGCCTGTTATTGCTGAATATCTGCTTGTGCAAGTTCTGCAATGCATGTCTAATATGTGATCACCAAAGCCACATACTTAAATGGGAGAGAATGATAAATTCTTCACTTTTGTGCACTCAAGAAGCTGAATTAAATCTGGGCAATGAAAAAAAGGAATCCCTTAACACTTTTCCTGTAATTCTGGTTCTGTATGAGTTATTAAATGGAAAATACAGTTTTAGAAAGGATGGCTTACAGGTATCTCTTTATTGCAGACCTTCATGAAGAGTGAAATAGGGAAATATTTCTCTGGGAAGCAGTACCAGAGAGGTGTTTAAACTGGCTTCTTTTTATAGTGCTGAAATGAAGGAAGACCAATGAAGAAATTTCAGTTTTCTATGGAAAAATAGGAAATACACTTGATCAGATGTTCAAAGAGTAGCCATTCTACATCTGGAATATTACCTAATTTGTGAAAATGTACACAAACAGAGCTTTCTGAAGAGCTTAAGGTGCTTTGGGCTATTTAAAAAAATCAACAAGTTTTGAGAGAGAGGTGAAACTGAGAGGGACAGGTGATTGAGATAGAACCTACAACTTACGTCAGCAAGTCTTTTACTCCTGCCCATTACCTTCCATCTTTATGCACAGAGGTTTCAACAGCCTGGTTTGCTGTCAGCAGTGCTCAGTCAGATTCCTGGGTTCACTGGACATTAGCAGAGCTGGGCTGACATCCCTGCTCCTGGTGTGGAGCGTTCCTGAATGGTTTTTTATCCAGCTGCTGCCACCTCGACCAATTTACTTCCTCTCTGTGTTTTGGCAAGAGATTCAATCCCTGCTGAAGACCCTGGGGTGCACTGGAAAGGCTTTCTCCTCCTCCTCCATCCTCCTTCCTCTCGTGGGTCCCGTGCTCTGCAATCTTGTGCCTATGAATACGTTTATATATGTAAGTATTTTTCTTTAGCAGTGTGAAGAAAATATACTCTTGTGTAAGTATTTGCCAGATTGAGTCTTAAATCTGCAGTGTAGTGTTTCCCTGTGCTGTTGAATATTTATCACACTGTACCCCAGGGATGGTTGTATTTCAGGGAAGAGCTGAGTTGATATATCAAGGCTACAAGCCTTGCCAGCACTTCACTGTACGTGTAGTACTGCTGAATATAACAGGGCAGTAGTGCAGAGTGAACTTGCTCACTGGTGTAAGCATTGACAGAAACAACCCCTGCTTCTACAGGTGTTCAAGGAAGGAAAGTGATATTGATTTGCAAAAAGAGAAGGAAAAAAACCCCCATGAAGTATGTTAAAATACTTGTACAGATTACTTTCTGACTGAATGCTACAGTAGTGCCTGAGAACTTTTTGCAACTGAAATAGTGTTTACTACCAAACACATTGCTCAGGAGATGTGCCAGCGCCACGAAAATAGCATTGGCACTGGACCATTTCTTCATCTGTGATATTTATCATGGAGCAATATTCAGGATCTTGACTGTGAGTTCATGCTGTGGAATACAATGAATGTAATATTGAGGAAACGGGAGAGCAGATATAGTTGGGTTTTATAATCCAGTGCAACATCCATCACTGTGTGAAAAGGATAACTGCTGATCTTGAGAGACAATATATAGAGAGCAGAAATGTTCCAGATTTTTTTGCTGGATTGAAAAGAAATGCATAATTTCACAACCAGTGAAAAATCATGATGAAGTAGGTTATACATTTATTTATTCTTAACAGACACAAGTGTGTGTTACCATATGCCATAAAACCTGTCCTATGTCTTTTGAGGTGTCTTAATTCTACTGCAGTTGTTTCTTACTGACAGATGATATGAGATGGTATGAAAGGATAACAAAGAAATACTTTATTAAAAATATTACTTTTATATTGCATCATTTGAAAGGAAAAAACAAACATGAGTGCCTTTATACAAGGAGAAACCACAAATCCCTTCTTTATGTTATTTGTATTGATTAAATGGGGGTTTTTAATCATTTAAATTGGTGCAAATAATATCCAGATTTTAAACAAAGAACATTATTATGAGTGGTGTTGGTCAGTACCTTCTTCAGTAAATGTATTGTACTCATGTTGTTTACAACAGGAGACACAAATAGATGTTGCAAAGCAGAACTAAATCACCTCTTTATACTCAGCTTTATGCATAAGACTGTATGTCCCAAAATTTCCTGTGCAGATGAGTGATAATGTATGTTCACAGTCAGTAATGCATTCAGATGCAAATTCATGAAAAATCTTTTTTTTTTTAAGGAAATGTCATATGACTGTGCAAGAAAGTTATCATGTGTAGACATATAAACAAATTACAACCTCTAGCTCAAACAAGAATTTGACATGCAGTTTCTGAGGTTCAATCTGGTTTGGGTTTTAGTTTTGCCTTTAGAAGGCAAATAGGTGTGAGAGACATCTATAACAGTATTTGCATCTCTAGCCAAGGATATGTTTTCCTCAAGTTGGAGGAAAACAGAGCAGTTGGTTCTCAAGATGGGTAGAAGAGCTTTGCTTGAACAGGAAGGCTTTAGGCGGTCCCTTTGCAGTGTTGTTTTGCACTCTGTTAATAGAACTAACATACAATGAATTCAGGGTGCCATTTTCCAGCATGAACAGATGGAATGGTGCCCTGGACCTCTCTATCTCCCCAAGCATCTGCTGCAGGCTGCTCTCAGACCTGAGGTGAGACAGGAACCTTCGCTCTTATTCTCCACTTGAAACCCTCTGATGCTTTTTGTTTTGAGTGTGACCAAACACCAACAGGGTAAGGGGATTTTCTCCTCATTGGTCCTCACCTCCCTAATAAAAATAAATCGAGGAGGGAGCTCTTGAACTCAGTAGAAATCAGTGACAAGCTCCCAGTGCTGTTAGTGGTGTCAAACCAAGTCTCAAAAGGACATGGTGGTGGTATCACATGCAGGAGCTGGAAACTTTACTGTACCACCTTTTTGGCTGCCCAGAGAATGAAAAATGCTCGTTATTCTCTTCTCCCATTGATTCCCCAAGTTCTTTATGGGCAATTCCAGATAATGAGAAGCAGGTTACAGATATGTATTTGAAACGTGTATGTTACTGAGTATTTATTTAAAGTTTTATACTGATTGCATAAAATCCAGGGAAGAGTCTCCAGATGTTGAATAGGCTGCACAAATTCAGTGAAGTACTGGTATATATTAGCATCATTGTCAATTGTTATGAGCACTAACCAATTCAATCTTTCATTGCCCATTGTGCTTGAGTACTTTGACTTAATGATCCCCATCCTAGAGAGAACTCTATTAGCGTTTGCAGATGTCTCTATAAATGTAGGGGTGAGAAAAGCTTTAGGATGTGAAATAATCAGGCTATATACTGCTAGTCTCTTGCTGTGAGTGGAGTATTTGAAATTCTCAAATTGGTTTCTTTTGATTGAATACTGAATTTTAAACTCCTGCTTGCAATTCTTTGTCACTCAGTTAATCGGGCATGCTTGAGGGTGGCTAAATTTCATCTTCAGGAAACCTACATGTTTTAGAGATTCCAATTTACATCCCATAATTAGAGCACCATGAGAGCTCTGAAAGGGTGTTAAACTTGTTACAGTGCTTGATCAATAATGTATTGCATCTTAACTGTTGTGTAGTAAAGATTGCCCTTTGTTAGTCCAGGTGTTTTATGAACAGATGCTTCCTTTCAGGACCTACACAGGTCTCTATTTTCTTTTTCTTTCCTGTTTGAATACAAAAATCTGTTATACATTTTAACTGACCTCGTAACTATCTATCAGTTCCACTGAACAGCCTGTATTAATGCAACTGTAATATTCAAGGTCAAACTGCTGTAAATAGTAATTCAGCACTGTGCAGAGTCCCAGATGATGCCTGTGCGTAATAAGGCACAAGAAAGCTCCAATGATGACATTTTGCCCAAACAATCTGCTCAATTCTGTTGCTGTGTCAGGGACTTTTGGTGTCTCTGCAATGTCACCTAAAGTTTCACACATTGTTTTAGAGGGTTTTGTTGGTTTGGTTTTGTTTTTTTTTTTTGGTGTGTGCATTTCAATTATGGCTTTTGTTCAGCAATACCATTTAATTCCTGACAGTTACTTCAGTTTGACAATCTCTGATTTAGCTGTTATCTATTTCACAGAAATGTCAAGAGCAGCATGATAAAGTGGGCAACTTTGATTGAATATAAACAGGATCTGGACAGTTCAATAAAAGTTCCTTGCATGTTTAATTCCTACCTGTCAGTGTATCACCAAAAGCATATCAGATTTATGATGATCTTGGTTCACTTCCTTTAACTCACCTAAATGCAGTCCATTAAGGGGTTTATGTTTTATGCATATTAATTGTGCTGCATGCTATTTTTGTGTGGCAAGACAAATTAGAATTGGATTGAAAATATTTTTAGCCATATTTTTGCATTATAAGAAAATATCCCCTGTATAAAGGGCCCAGGTGAGCTCTGCACATAACTGAAATTTTAACTAAACTCTTCAAAACCAGGTCAGTTTGCTGAGGTCTTCATTGTATCAACTGTTTAAGGTAAGAGTAGGATATAAAATTAAACACAGAGCTCTCTGTTTTTACCTACAGCTATTTAAAACTATGGCCTCGTTGTGGAGAACCTGGTAAGACTAAAGTTCACATCTCCCTTTATACAATTTAAATTTACTTTTCACTAATATAAGTAAAAAGAGTATCAAGTCAGTATTCCAGACAGTTACTCATGGATGGATTTTTTTTTTAAAGTTGATATATACAAAATATGCAAAATGGGTACTTTAAATATCTCCATTTGAGAGCCCCAGACCTAGTTTCTTAGAGGATACAACCTGTGCTATTGCCATTGTGTGTTTTGTTTTGAACTTTATTTGACACTGGGTTTCAGTTACTTCTAAACACTGGCTGACATCTTCTAGGCCTTTGCATGGCTGTGTTTGCTTTGTCCTTAGTGGGAGCTGGACCTGTTTTTGATAAAACTCTTGATTTTTTAACAGCGAGGAATCCTGGGATCAGCCAGCAAATTCACAGCCTCTCAAGTAACATGGACACTGCAACGACTCAAAACTCATTTAGCCTGTGTGAGGCTGCTGCTTACTGAGAGGTTACAGCTGCATGGAAAGGGTCGGGCTAAGTGACCATGTTATTCTTACTTCCCTGTGAGAGGCACAGACCATGATCTGTGTTTTAGTTGTGATTTAAACAGCATGGAATGACACAAGCACTGGTCCAGTGGACAGCAGTAAGTGAAACACCGGCAAGCAGTATTAGAACACAGCTGGACCCTGAAACCAGGGAAACAAACACCTGTGTACTGTTATCTTTCTATTAGTTGCACATCTGTCTCTCTAAGCTGTTTCTCTAAGTGGAGAATGTGTTACCGCCAAGGAGAAATGTCCAAGGTACAGGCTTATGAAACCTCAGTATCCTATTTTCATGCGATTTCTCCTTCATTGACAGAGCACTTGCAAGTCCAATTCTGTGTTTTTAGACTTGGATTTCAACCTGGTGGGTTGATTTTTTCTAAATGCTACACCATCAGGGCTTAATTATAAAATAATTGCAGTGGGTGCATTTTTCATCTGCCATG
Source organism: Atrichornis clamosus (assembly GCA_013400975.1). Taxonomy (NCBI): domain Eukaryota; kingdom Metazoa; phylum Chordata; class Aves; order Passeriformes; family Menuridae; genus Atrichornis; species Atrichornis clamosus. The sequence continues at coordinate 165,914 of WBMZ01009914.1, forward strand.
GGTACCATTTTCACTGTTTTATGTCCTTTTGAGAGTCTAAGTACTTGAGTGTGATGAAAATGAACAAAAGCAATAGGACTTCAAATACATTTCTATTTTTCTTTCAAATTAGCTCTTTCCTTTTTTTTTTAAATACAACAAACAAAGTTCCCAGTTGATTAGAAGCAAATTTGAAGTCAGTTTAAAGATAAATGGCCTTTTCTTCTTACCTTTAATTTTGCTTGAAACTACCAGATGAGCTGGTGGAAAAACACTGATTTTTTTTTTTTTTTAACTTATTGCCTATGAACTTGCACAATCCTTTTTTAAACCTGCTGCTGCTGTCTGCTTTGATAAGCTTGTGTCAACAAATTACAGCCGTGTGAAAAAGGGCCTGCTTTTATCTGTATATCTCATGCTCGTGTGAGTGTTTCTCATTCTATTGGTGGGAGCTTGGTGAATATAAATTCTTCATTCACATTACCAATGGTGTCCATGACTTTGAGAAGTACATTTTATTTATTTAATTGGTGTTACAGGCTGTAATATCATGGTTCACTGGATGATAGATGATGTGCTTTTCAGCAGGTCTTACTTCAATGCACTATTTGGAAGCAAGTATCTGGCAGAGCTGGGCAGCAGGATCGAGAGCTTAAAACTGGTGTTGGTAAAGGACTAGTTTGTTAGAGAATTGTTCCTTAAGGAAGAGCCTCAGCAGGGAAAATTCAGCCTGGGCAGGGAAAACTGGAAGCTTAGTGGTTTGTGAAAATCATTACAAATTTACAATGTAAAATTTGCTGAGTTAGTGTCTGATTAAGCTGTCCAAGATTTGCTCCTTCATTCACACCTGAAAGGAGGCTGCAGGCAGGTGGGAGTCGGCCTCTTATCCCAGGACACCAACAACAGGGCAAGAGGACATAACCTCCAGCTGCACCACGGAAGATTCAGGTTGGACACCAGACAGAATTTTTTCACTGAAAGGGTGGTCAAGCACTAGAATGAGGTGCTCAGGGAAGTGGTGCAGTCACTGTCCCTGAAGGTGTTCAAGAAATGACTGGATGTGGCACTTAGTGCAATGGCTTAGTTGAAAAGGTGGGAATTTTTCAAAGGATGGACTCGATGACCTTGGAGGTCTTTTCCAACCTTTATGATTCTGTGATTCTATACCCCTTCCGTTTTCTGCTCTGTCCCTGACAAACTACATTTCTCTCTGCAGAAGCCCTTTTGGGGCACTATTTGGTGTGTGTGGCTATCGCCAGATAAGGACCAAATTTCGCTGTAACAGAAGCAAAGGAGAATAGGAGAGATGGAAGTTAATGAAATAAATTGTTTGGTAGCAGTCAGAACAGTGTTGCAAAATAAGAGAGCTTATTAGTCTTTGAAAGCTTTCCTTAAGCTTTCCTTAAGCTGAATGCAATTCTGAGGAGTTCAGGAAAGCAGAGAAAGTGAGGAAGTGGTGAGAACCAACTGTAAGGAAAGGACGAATAAGGCTGGCTGACTTTTTAAAAGGAATTTTTTCACAGAAGTTCTCCATCTGCAGCTCACAAACCACCTGTGAAATGTAGGAGGTTTCTGCCAGGTTGCAGCCAGAAGCTCTTGTGTGCTTATGATGTACAATACGCCTACTCCTAAAATTGACTCAAAATCAGTGTCACAAAAAATTCAATAAAAATAGATAAGCGACGAAACCTCCTGGGCTGCATTAATCCAGTGACAAAATGAAATCCAAATGGGATTCCTTTCCCTCCATCCCACAGGACAGGCAGCACGAAGAATCATCTCACTGCAATTCAAAGGGATGGGGCAGGGGTTGACAGCAGAGGAAGGAAGAGCAGGGAGCTCTGGGCAGGAGTGGGTACAGAGGTGATCTGATGTTGGAGTGAAGTGAGAGAAGTAAGAAACCAATTCTTTGGAGTGGCACTGAGATTGGATGAGAGGTTAAAGGGACAAGAGAGAAAATGAGGGGGCAAGAGTAGAACAGGTACTGATCTGGTAAAGGCTTGGGTACAGGAGAGGGAACATGGAATTGGCTGAGCCAGAGATGGAAATAAGGTATTAGGTTGGGGCTGTGGGAAAAAAATGGGTAACACTCTGGGACAATGGTTGGGATGTGGCCAGAGAGGAGGAATAGATCTAAATAGGGTGTGAACTTGGGAATAAGTGTTATTTCATAACAGCATTTGAAATAGGCTTTAAAATCCTAAAGAGAGGAAATGAGGACGTGGAAGAAGCAGAGACATGAACAGTGAGGCACAAAAGAGTCCTTTCAAATCTTTGAGGAAGCTCAAGGGAACCAAGTTCATTGTTTCTTTTGTCTAAGTACCTGTGAAATCTGAAAGTAAAGTTTGTCTCTCATCCTCTTTTGAGAGTTACTTTCAAAGAATTAAAAATAAATAAATAATCATAGTAAACACTGTTAGATGATCATTGAAGCTGCAGATGTTCTAGAATGCCAAATTAATGTCCATCTTCATATGGATATTAGGATACTATCATGAGCAAAATTATTTTTTTCCCCTTTGTATATTTTTTTTTCCTTTTTCTAACATTCTGTGAAACATCAGGTGACAGGCAATATTTTATCCAAGGTCTCATCCCTTAAAGCGTGATTTGTGCTGAAACAAAGTAGAAGGTGCTCATTCCAGTGCTCTGTCACCTTGCACACTGAACTGGCTCCTTGCTTATGGATGCAGCTGAGAGGAGAGCACATCCCATCTGTTGGAGCTCACACCACTGGATCTGCAGCAGGAAATGATCTTTCAATGGGATTTAACAACTACAGGTACTGAAGAGAAGCTCTTGGTTATCTTTATGTCTCATGCATGTGTCATGCCTGCTGTAATCAACATCAAAGATCTTTCTTGTGCTGCCAGCTTCTACTTATGTGCATTTATAAAGTCAAATTACTCGTGACGTCCCATCAACATGCTTACTGCAGAAATAAATGTGTGTGTCGCCTTATGCAAAAAAATTAGGTGGAGAAACACACAGAAAGCAGCTGAACCTATCCGGCCGTTTCAAATGGATGCCGTTTTGTGGGAAGTGGAGTTTTTTCAGCCTTAAATGCTTGTAGGTTTTGTGAACTAATGAAGGTGCTCGTGGCGGAAGAAGGGGTCTCATAAGGAAGCAGTTCCTGGGAGTCTGCCTGAGTGAATGATCCATCTGTTTTCTCCTCTAAGAGCATCACACACAAACTAATGAGGGAAAATGTGCATCAAGCTCTGCAGTTTCTGTTGGACTTTGGAATAAAAATGGAGGTAGATTCAGAGAGGAAAAATAGAAAGGTTGTTCAGTCATTCCATGATTTTATATTTTTACTAACTATATTAAACCTCTTTTTAAATTTTTCATTTTTATTTTTAATTAAGTCTTCTTCTTCTTCTTCTTCTTCTGGAGATTTCATAGTTTAACCCAGCATGAAACCCAGAAGGAACCTCCTGCTTCCCATGATAACATTTTAAGTGGAATATTTTCAGAAACCATGGGGAGCAATGATGGGTGGAAGTGAAATGAAATTTCTTTTGACAAGAAGATGACAAGAGATGAGACTGGAGAGATTTATGCACACTTTGGGACTAAAAACCTAAACTGATACATCTCATAGCTGTCTTGGGATGAGGCGTTCACTCTCTATTTGCAGTGAAAAGCTACTTTAACGATTTTAACATTTACCCACTAAATTTTTCTCCTTGATCTATAATTCAAAATGCTCTATCAACTCCTGGAAGGTTAGACACGCATTCATTTTGATGTGGAAGTGGATCACCAGGTTGTTGCAACACTGTGCTGATCTCAGGGCTGGGGGAAGGTTGTAGTCAGGACCAACCTTCTGTGGCAAAAACGTTTGTGCCAGCTCAGTTCTGGTGGAAGATATTTAAAATAATGATTTCTGATGCTGAGTCACAGTGTTGTCACAGCACTATTAATAATAAACTGGGAGAACATTTGTCTTGCCATATGGGATGAAAGTAGTCCAATGTCTGCCTCTAGTATTGGATGGCATTATATAATGTTATAGCATTTCCTCTTCCATCCCTCCTTAAATGCACAAGACAGATTTCAGCTATCTTAAGGAATGAAGTGTTGTTAGAGAGAGTGGTCTTGATTTCTTTTGGGAGCTGTGGCAATTGTCAAGGATTCCTTCTCTGCCTCAGTCACTCATAAGGAGATTTAGTTAAACTGTGTTAAAATCTGTGCCCACGTTCATAGTCAGAAATAAAATGTCCTCAATTTGATTTGATTTCACTTAAATCATGTAGGAAGGTAAAGAAAATTTAATCAACACATTTTCAACTATTAACACAAATATCTAATGCAATTTAGATAAGCCACTTCAGAAATTCGTTCAAATTAACCCCTTTGCTCCCACACTGACAAACTCAGTGTGCCACGGACACCCTTTATATGGCATTAATAATAGGAGGTAATCAAGAATTCTGAAGAATTTTGGCACTAATCATGGATTCAGTATAGACATTCAGGTGAAAGTGTCTCTCTACGCCTCTGTTAATATTTCAAACCTTACAAGACCTTGCCTGGTAGGGCAGGGAAGAGCATGAATCTGACCTCCTAGCATGGGCTTTATGAGGCAGCTAGGAAAACATCCAAGTTTTGCTGAGTCCCACAAGTACAGTCTAAATAAGTTCACGCAGTGCTCACAGATTCTTGGCAGCCTGTAGGACACGTCTGCTTGGGTTTCATTTAGGTTTCAGCTCCCCCCAGAAGTTCAAGGGTGCTTCAAATTGGCCATTTGAGGTGTCTTTCCTGATTAATGCCTCTGCAGTACATTGTCCTGAGCTCATTGTGTCCAGCAACACCTTTTGATGGGAGAAAACAGAATTCCTGTGTTGTTTTATGTCTTCAAATTTGTCATCCTCATCCTCCAATAGGTGTGATCACCTTCCCTCTCACTTCCTTACATGTCTCTATCCTTTGTGCCACCTTCTTCCTGTGTGCCACTTTCCCTGGAGGAATACTTAGTCTTTCTCTTTCCTAGTGAAATTTCTAACATTGCCCTCCTCAGAAATAAATTGGTGCCAAATTTATTTCATAGTATTCCCATCCCAAGTCATTTGGCACCTATTTTAAAAATAAGATTGTACAAGGATTAGCAAAGTCAACTATCTGTAAATACTGAAGATGACTTAACTAATGGGGAAGATGTAGGGCAACACAGTGACTAAAGCAAATATTTAAAATAGAAAAGCAGTGGAATAGAGTTGCTTTCTATCTCAACCCAATAAAATCCTTAAGCAGCTATCCTGGTAAAAAAGAAATCAGTTTATTCTTATGCTGAGATAAGAGGTGGGAGATAGGTCTTAAGATGAGGGATTTGTTAGCATGCTTTAAACTATCACCCTCTCCTTTTTGTTAATATTGTAGATATCTTTGCACAGTAAAGTTCAGACACTGCAAGTTTAGTTGAGGACTATAGCATCATGTTATTGCCAGACACTGATAATCTAGCTTCCATGTCTGCTTGAAATCTGTGCTGGGAAAGCCATTAAAATGAGGAAAAGTGAATTAGGATTTTATGATGTTTGAGAAGGCTGCAAACCTGAGATAAAGAATTCACCTTTTTTTTTTTCTTTTTGAATAAGCACAACATGCATCTCAGGATAAGCCTGTGTTTACTTCGGTGAAATGTGGTTTTAAATGAAAGTGGATGGGAAATGGAAAATATCTCCATTTCTAATCATGCTGCTGTCTCATTAAGGATAGACAGCATCCTGACTCTAACTAAGAAATTATTCTTTTTCTGTTGCAGCAGTACAAACCTCAGGCTGGCTGAGTGAAATGTTCCTTATAAGAGTACTTCAGTGCTAATGACAATAACAATAAGGAAACCAGCAATTCAATGCTGGAGGATGCTGCTGAGAAAACATTGACAAGAGGGCAGGTAATTAGTGCTGCTGCTTCTATTAAAATTAGGAGGAGGAAAAAATCAAAATGGAGTCATTGGAGCAAAGGGGTTATTACATTGAAAAAAAAATCTTATTTATACTGTGAATACAGCTGAACTAAATAAACTAATCAATATGGTGGGAAAATTCTATTAACAGTAGAAAAAACATGAATGAATAATTAAAGTATAGCAAAGAAAAGTAAATATTTGGAGGACAGGGCCAAAGCTGGCAGAGCCTGAGTTGGTCAGTGTGGTGGAGTTGTTGCTCTGTAACTTTTTCCTGACTCTCTAATCAAAGACATAATACTGCATATCACTTCCAGCAGTATAGAAATTCTCACTATTGCCCAAATGAGATGGGGAATATGTGAGGGGAATGAGAAGAGAAAACTGTATCTGTTTGAACACCAAATAGAATTTGAATCAGCCAAAGTTGGAAGAAAACTTTATGTCAGGCTTTTTCAGATCTTTGATGAATAATTCTAATAGAAAATAAACCTCTGTGGCCTGGGTTTCTTTTTGATGTAGCATCAGTGACACTCAGCAAGTTAGAGCAATTATGAGTTTGGCACAGACTCTTCAGTGAATATATATGGAATTAGCCAACTGGTAGTTCCTGCAAATTCCAAGTAGCCTTTCTAACAACAGCATGGTGTTGCATTTATTTTCCCTAGCTTTACTAGCAATAGAATCTTTTCCTTCCAACTTTGAATGTTATTTGATTTAATGGAAAATTCTGAACCTCTTGCAGGTCAGGGATGGGCTATTTCTCTTTTGATATAGTTCCTAGAATAATGACTTCTTGATCTTGATTGGAGCCTTTCAGGGCTCCAAATAAATGGAACCATTTTTCTTGCTTATGCTTTTGCCCTTGTGTCTCAGGGTTTGGGAGAGGGATTTGGACTGGTTTGGGCACAGTGACCTGCATGCTGGGCAGTAGAAAAATGAATGAGGATTAACATGTTTAGTAAGAAACAGAGCCTTTCTTACAGAATTATCTGTTGCAGAAAGAAAAACCTATTTTGTTCAAACTGCCTTTTTTTTTTCCTTGCTGCAGTCAAATAAAATGCAGGGTTTAGTTTTGTGTCAATATGAAAATTAATTAGAATAAATTGCGAACCCACTGTCTTTCTGAGAGCGCTGTTTCCTTGTTACTTCCTTTTAAATGGAATCCTAAAGGGGGAAAAATCAGATACTGTGTCATAAATATTGCATTATACTTAACTGATTTATATTTATAAAGCTAATTCCACTTGTTAATGCAATTCAAACAGGGAAAATGCTTCTCTGTTAAGGCTGGTTTAGAAGTTGGATTAAGCATTCTGATGCAGTCAAAATGAACTGGGGGTTTTGGCCTGATTGTCTCATTTTTTTACATGGCCTCTTCCCATTTTCTCATAATATTTTCCTCAGTTTAGTGATGTACTCTAGTGAATTTCTTTGCTAAGAAAATAACTTTGTGCAAAATACACCTCTGAGGTGACAGCTGCTTCTGACCTTCGTGCATATTATATTGTAGCACTGGTCAGCTCAGAGCTCTGCCTTATTGGAAATTTAGCCCTTGACATTGTCCCTGCGTGGAGATCAGGACACACGGAAATTGGAGGGCTTTTCACAGTGTAACACAAGTGGTTGGCACGATGCTGATCCTTCAGAGGTGCCGGGCAATGCCACAGCAGGTCAGCTGTATTTCCTGATATGATGTGAAGTGCATCAAGTTACAGCAGGGATTAATGAAGCCCTCCAAGAGCCCAGTTTTTATCATCCCTTTTATTCAAAAAGGGAGTTAGTTGTGAGTTTTCAGAGATTAAAATATGAGAATCTTTAATTGAGGTCTCTGGTATGTGCAGCTCTTGCTGAGAATGAGTTACCAGAAACAGCATCAAGAGCTTTTGTGAGCCAGAGATTGAAGCTCTCCCCAAGCAGGAGGGAGGTAGGAGCTGGTTGGACAAAATTCATCTTAACTGTCTCAGAGGCAGAACAGGAAATCATAAACATGAAATATGAACTCAGAATAATCTCTAATTGACTGCAATTTGCAGCAGAGCAAGGGAATGCAGGTGGGGTCTGACACCTGGCATAGCACCTGTGACTCTGGGCTATTTTTTCCACAGGATGAGTTCAAATTGCAGTTCCAGGTACCCAGACAAGTCACTCAGATGATTAGTTCTGTAAATGTAGATTTTGTTGTGTGGTGAAGGAGATGGATTAGAGTAAGAACTCTGGAAATTTTGCTTACAAGACCAGCCTAAGGCTGAGCATTGCTCTGCTTGTCTGGCACAGAGAAAGAATGGCTCTTTTTTGTCTCTGGAATCACACTTCCTACACTTAAAATTGTGAAATCACCCACCTTGAAGGCTACTGAGGGGACTAACATTTCTAGAGGACTGACATTGATTAGACAGAAAACTGCACAGTTGTGCAATGCATTGCTATCAAAGGAAAATGGATAAGCCTAAACCTGAAACAAAGACAGTGCAATCTTTTAGACTGCAGTACGTGGGGTCTGGCTGGAGCCTCTTCCTTCTACCCATAGTTGTACAGTGAAAAGAGGACAGGTTTAGATTGGATATGAGGAAAAAGTTCCTCCCTGGGAGGGTGGTAGGCACTGGGAGGGTGGTAGGCACTGGCACAGGGTGCCCAGGGAAGCTGTGGCTGCCACATCCCTGGAAGTGTCCAAGGTCAGGTTGAATGGGGTTTGGAGCAACCTGGTCTAGTGGAAGGTGTCCCTGCCCATGGCACGGGGGTGGAATGAGATGATCTATAAGGTCTCTTCCAACCTAAACCTTTCTATGATGCTGTGACACTAGCCTGCCACATCTGCTGCTGCTGCTTTAGTCTGTGATAGAACTGTGTCTTGTTCATTCACGGTAAGACAGGACCGTGCAGGGCTGTGAATATGCAAACAGCCTGCATGAGAATTAGTTGTCATTACTTTCATCTAATTGCAGTGTCTCTGAATGGGTGTAAATCAAAGGTTTTAACCATACCAGCACAGGTTAAAGTGTACCTGGACATCTTTGCAGGATACTCTTTTTTCCGATGAAGCTGTTTATATGTGGTGGTGGTGGTGTGGTCCTCAGGCAGGGAATAAAGGAAAGCTGAGCACAAACGTGCCTCAGATTAGTGCTGCTAAAGATGTCGGAAGGCAGACAGGGACCATCTGTTACAGAGCAGGTTCTGCTCCCCACAGGCACTCAAATAAAGGATTCTTTTGGCTCACTGCTTTTAGGCTCCCTAGGGTTTCTGTTTAGGACTGCCCTGTTGCTCATCAGCTGAGGATGTCTTTGATCCTGGTAAGAGCAATCAAGTTAAAAATATTTGTTGTTTCCTCCCCCTTTAATTAGCTTCTCTCTTTTCAAAACTACAGTTAGATGCTAGATCACTTTTCTAGATCAGTTTTGTGAGTCACTTATTTAATAATTCTGTGATAAGGCCTATACAACATCTCATGTTGGATAATTTATTTCCTCTCTGGCATAGAAAGCCATTAGCCTTAACTATTTATTCAGTAACATTTTTGTTCTATTTAGTGGTGTCCAATTCATCTCTGGGATTCGCAGTGTGACCGCCAACCCAGCTTTTGCAAGTTTTTCCCACAGGTCCAGTAGAAGTTCATATTTTATGTAAAATATAAATTGTAAAATATCATATATTTTACAATGCTAATGCAGAGTTATTTATTGCCTACTCAAGAACAGGCATTTATCACAGCCTTGACTGTGGTAATTTTCCCATATCCCAGCCTAGCTGCCCAAGGTTACAGTGGTCACAGCACCATTGTTCTGCTTCCCCGTTGTGACTTACAAGCAGTGGAATTGGGATCAGGGCGGAGGCAGCACCAGATTGGCAAGGACATCTCACTGCCTCTAACTCACTGGAATTGCAGGAGCTCCATGGACTTTACGAGATCCCCTCTGTATTAAATCCTGGCAGTCAGCCTCCACAGGGCAGATACCTCTAATGGTGACTTTAGTGTGTCTGCTTGGTTGATAATAACGTAATAGTCAGAGAGGCCAGATTTGGGTAAAAATGTGCACCCATTTTCATGCTGGATTGAGCTGGTATTGTGTACGAGGATCAGCCTCATTTCTCCAGACACCAGCTCAGAGGGTGCTGGCCTTGCCTCCCTGCTGCAAGTCATTAAAAACATGCAGCAGATGTGTGTTCCTGCCTCAAAATGTTGCATCCAACCTCCATCCCTCATCTCTTTCTCCAGGTTCAAGCCAGCCCTCCCTAACCTCACAGACCCACCACTTCCCAGTGGGACCCCTCACCACCCCAGGGCCGGCCACTGCCTGTGACCTCTGGCTGTGTTTCCATTGCTGGAGCTTCCTTAGGGAGCTGAAGGTGTAAATATCTTTGTTGCCTCTTTTTTTATAGCTCTAATTTTCCTCCCCTCTCTTCTGCTTTATATCTATGGACTTTATAACTGCCCTGACTTCTGTGAAGCATTTTGGCATCTACAATGTGTGGATATATGGTCTTTTAATAGCATTAAAAAAAATAGAATTGGAAAAAAATCTACCACAAAAGAGGGAAGGTAGCTTGGGGAAGGTTCAAGGGCAGACTTCTTGGCCTTTCCTGGGCATTGCTGTAGTCTCTGGTGTGATCTGGAATGTGTCCCTCTCAGCACCTGAGTGTGAATGTCCACCCCACCCAAGGGCACAATGAGGATTTTCTCTACCAGGCGGGAGATTTTGATGAGGCAGGGGAGGTGGCTGTCCCTGACTCTGTAATTTTAAGTGCTTATAACAGTGGAAACTGGAGCCTAGAGCTTTTTAGCCCCTCCTTAATATATTAGCATAAGGAGTGTTGTAAAAATGAAACAGTGCCCTGCGATGCTAAATTTAATAATCTTTAAATTGTTTTTCTTCTGCAAATAATTTCAAAATTCTGAGAGATATCTCACAAGAAATATACTCTGATGTGTAAGTTCATGCACAAAAAATTTTTAGGTAAGTGGTGATTCTTAAGCAGCATGTAAATTGTAAATATTGTAATCAAAATAAACCTGAAATTAAATTTTGCTTTCTGTCAATATTTTGCATGGAAAGGGGTTGATATTTTATGCAGGACAATAACATGGTCCTAAAAAGACTCAATGAGCATTCTCAAGGCATTATTTTATTATTATTATTTTCATTAATTATCAATTTAGTAGCAGCAGAGCCTCACCAAGGGAGAAGAACACTGTCACCACCGTATCCTCTAGATGTCATGACCTAGGTGACTGCCATGGTTGTCTGAGGAGTCATGTCTAGAGAGCCACAGGCTTCTTTTCATGTCAGTGTCCAGGTGGTTACTGGCAGTGTCCAGGTCGAGGCAGCTGCAGTAACAGCTCTCCTCACTGCAGTGATAAATCTCCTCACTGCAGTGACAACTCTCCTCACTGCAGTGACAAATCTCCTCACTGCAGTGACAACTCTCCTCACTGCAGTGACAAATCTCCTCACTGCAGTGCTAAATCTCCTCACTGCAGTGACAACTCTCCTCACTGCAGTGACAAATCTCCTCACTGCAGCAGCTCCCAGACTCCACACTCAGAGGGAACTCTGCAAACACGTCTGTCAATTCTTGGCCATAGCAGAGATAAAGTTTCTTCTGCCTCATTCCCTGAAACCTGTAGTGTTGTATCAGCTGCTTGCAACAATATAGAGTCAGATGGGGCAAGCCGAGTGGCAGGTTAAGGTATAAATCCGTGTCCTGCTCACCATCCTCAGCACTGCTACAGGTGCTGACTGCTCACAGCTCCACTGCTGGCTTCAAGTATTAACTTCAGCTCAATCCATTCCCTTAATTATCTTAATATCTTACTGCTGACAACCCCTACTAACAGCCTTAGTACCATCCTTAAGTATGGGAGGCTGACAGTTTTGAAATAGCAATAAAGCAGCTCTTTTTGTCATTTGTTTGTCTCAACTAGGCCAATGTGAAGTCACCAGAAGAGAAACCTGAAACCAGAATGTGACTCTGCATGTAGCAAAATTACCCCTTCTTCCTGTTCTGCTCCAGAACTGTGTCTCCTGTACTCAGAGTGTCTGGATAGAGTTGTGAATGTAATTGATTTTCTAGTTTGGCTACTGAACTGAGAAATGAAAATATGTTCAGCTTGGGTCAGTGTGAGGTTTTTTTGTTTTGTTTTGTTTTGTTTTTTGCAAGTGGCTGTGAGGCTTTTTCCTAGGTAAATTAAGGAGGCAAAATTCATCTAGTGGTTCCCAAGTAGAAAGCCACCCTAGTGCAATAATGTACAAGTTTTTTACTCATCTGCATCCAGGGAATGTGTCCATCTCAAATTTGAGATCTCCTGTCTGTTTTATTGCTGCTGGTTCTTTTCCTCTCTGATTTACTCTTTTCTTCGATTCTCAAAAATGAAAATGTCTGCAGCATTCTGTCTTCCTTGAATTAAAGTCAATAACCACTTTTTCTGACATCAAAGATCACACTTTCAATCAGATTATTTCATTCAAGTTGCTTCCTATGACCTCCCCAGCTTTTCCCCAGTACTTATTGATCACTGTTTAATTCTCTTTTTCTTCCCTATCTCACTAAGACATTTCAGTGAAGCGGCCCTAATTCAGTGCTGCTACATAAAATATCACCCTGCTTGTGGTGTTTCTTGGGGTATTTGGTCAGCTAACAGAGCATTTCAGCCCTGAACACGTTTGGTTTCATTAGAAGTATGCTAATAGTTTTGACACCCTCTTTAGAACTTATTCTAGAAGACTAAGTTCTCTAAATGAATTGATGCCATATTGAAAGTCACAAATATTACATCCTTAAAACAGAGATTAAATAGTGAGATTAAAATTAAGCAGTTTCTAAAATTAAAGTCTTACACATGTACTTTTCCAGCTCTCTGAGCAGTATATTTATTACTTGTGAAGGGATATCCAGTGTCTAGTGTGGTGAAAGATTATTTGTGTTGCATAAATCCTTTTACAAAGCTGAGAAAGACTTCTCTGAATCATCTGTAGAACAGAATATTATAAAGTTTTTGTATGGCAGTATGAAAACCTAGCATATCAACTAATGATGAGTAACTAAATCAGAAGCCCCTTGTTCTTAATAAGTGTTTCTTTTTGTCCTAATGTATAATTCAACTACTTTAATGGCAATCCCTCAGTTTAATAACTTGCTAGGCAGTAGGTTAATGCACTGCTTTTGTTGGTGAGCCATACTATTAGTGGATAATTTTTAAAATAGCAGTTTGTCAGGCTGATCAAACAAGGCTAATTTCGGACACTTACATTTTCATTTCAGTGGTTCCTATGCCTTGATTGTAAAATTAGTCTCCAAGCAAGGGAGAGCTTCCTGTAGATGGCAATGTTACACTGGGATAAAAATGAGTGGAAATCCTAATCTCAATAGCTTCACTCTATTAATCAGTGAAGAAAGGCATTAATGGCAACTCCAGATACAGCTGCAGAAACTGCTGCAGAGGTAAATATCTATAAACACATCATTAGTAGTAAAATGACTGGATCACTGTTGTTTGTTCTTGTATGGACTTAATCAGGAATTATGTTTGCTAGGGTTTTTACACCAATTTTTTATATGGTTCAACAACTGCTAATTTGCCCAAATTCTGACCTGGTTTAAATAGATGACATCCATGTGATGGCCTCTTCATCATCATCATCTAGAAGAGCTGGCATTGTTCCAGTTAAAAGCATGGCCTTCTGTTGGACCAGCTCTGACCCTCTCCTGACAACAACAGTAAAATCTTTGTCAGTTTCTACCTATTTTCTGGGCATCTTTTAATCAATTTATGTGCTTTTGCTAAAAGATTTGTTGAATCTTATTTTGCTTAGTAGATATTTTCATCATTCCCTTTGTATATAGGTTTCCTTCCCATCAAATACTCAAGTATCTGTACATAAATATCTGAATTCTCATAGCTCCACACAGACTATTCAGGAATTCAGCATTGCACGTATCTTTAAGAAGCTTTGTTTTAAACCAAACACTTTCCCCTCACTTTCTTGAAGATATGGTGGTTTGGGAAAATATTTAGTTGTTTGACATGAAAAACATGTGAGTTGGGAATCCAGCTCATGTGCTCTGTGAGTTAAAAATCCAGTCACAGAGCCTGCATGCAAATATTCAAAGCACTGTGCAGGACAGAGTGTTTATGAGCAATCATTATGCAGAAATATATGTGAACAAACCATCTGTTCTGCAACTTCAAATAATGAACAAAGTGGCCAAGGAAGTCAGCAAAAAGAAATTTTGTAAACTGGTGATGGCCCTAAATTAATCAAATAGATTATTCACTGTGAAATGGTCATCCAGCTCACCAAGCATAGAACTGAAAATGCATTTCTTGAGGCCAGGTCTTACAAAGCTTCATACACTACGGAGACGACTACAGCTCTGTATCACCACGTTGTAACTTTATTTTCCATCAAAGTAACACAGTCCTGGAATAGAATGTTTTATTTGAGTAACTCCCTGCAAACCACATAGTTGGGTGTGACTGTTAAATTTACTGGGTGTAAATTACTGTTCATTTACAGATGATTGTGCACAGAAGATTATAATCATTAATTTTGACCCTGAATTAAAGTTTTTCTGTGCAAAGGTAGCCCACAGAAGATATACACTGTGGTGAAACCTGTTCTTCAGCTGGGAATCCGTTTTGTCTTAAGTGACCTTTTGCAAGGATCCCCAGGGTCCTCACTGCAATTTTGTTTGACCTTTTGTTAAAAACCAAGCTCTTCTACAACTGATATTTGGCAGAGTGATTACTCGAGCAGGGCTTCATTGGAAAAGGCTTCCAAAGGCAGCTACAGGAGCAGGACACTGGATAATCAGCAGTGGGACACAGAGCTGCTCTACGTTGTGACGCAACACACTTGCTGTACATTAACAAGGTTTTTCCTTAGCAGACCAAAATAAGTCAGTTTAGTGCTCAGGAAGGTGGGTGGATTAGAGAATCTCATGCTCCCAGTTGCCCCAGTCAATCTGCACTAAGAAACTTAGAAAGTGTACATGGAACAGGGACACACACCATGCCTGTAAAACAGCTCAGGGCTGGTGTGACTTGCTTTGGAGACTGGTATTTTATATATTTTTATTTTTTTTATTTTTTATTTTTTATTTTGGTAGCAACACAAATGCCTCTAAGATGTCTGGCCAAGCTTGTACTTTGTGACTCCAAATCACGTACTTGACACAATCACACTTCTGTTTTGGCACTGTGCATTTCATTACAACACGGACCAAACACTCAGGATTTCCTTCAGTTTGACAGATTCCAGACCAATTCTCCTACAATGGTGTCAAGTTTTAATTTTTTTTTTTTTTTAATCTCCAGTATATCAATGACTTTGCATGAACAGCAACATGGAGAGAATCAGTTCCTTCCTTTGTTATTTTTCTGAATGATTTCCTGTGTTTGTGGAAATGTGCTGGAACATCCCTGGAAACATGGGATAACTATGAAGTGATATTTCTGCTTGGCATAATTCTAGTTTCTTTCTCTTTCTTGGCCGGATTCTATAGTTTTCTAACCTCCAGTGGAGTGACTGGTTAAGATATGAAGCTCCTACCAAACTCCATTTCTTTCTGAAACTGCTTCCCAGCTATGATCTGGCTGTGGGCAGGAGCAGAACTCTGCTGATGGTAGAGCCCACCACAGTGAAAAGAGAGGTGGAACATAACTGGTGGGGATGGGATATTTCCTGACAAAAGGGATGGCTTGTTTTTATCTCAAGCTCAAGTAAACTTGAGGTTGTGGTTGGCTACATTCTGATGAAAGACTAAAAATCAAGCTTTTTGCAAAATGATTATTCCATTTTGTCTATATACTTACACCTTGAAATTTCTGATGGATGCCATAGCAGTAGTGAGTCTTTGAAAGCATTTTTAGCCCAATCAGCAAATGTGTGTCCTCCCTTCAGCTTTACGTGCCAGGGTTAGAATTGACCCCCCAACACCAGCACAGCAAAGGTCTTCAGAGCTGCCTCACTCCACCCAGCACCTTTTTTGCACCACTCCAATACTATTAGTGCCAGTGATGTACAAAGATATGACAGAAATGAGAAGCTAACTGGTCATAAGATTAGATATTATGTGTTTATAGTATGTCTCAAAGCTAATTTAAATAAGAGAGAGTCTTTCCTTTGTCCTCGGTGAGTTTTAACTTGGGAAATTACTGTGAAACCAGGTAAAGATGAGAAATCCAAAACTAACAGCCTCTTGATCCTTTGTCTGAATTTTGAAATGAGTCTCCTTATTTTCTTTCTAGAATAATTTGATTAATTTATCTCTTGGAGCTGAGCCACTAATTCAGGGAACAAGTGATGAATTTAGCCTTCTGTTTATGGATGGTCCTTTGAGATGAGATAATGCTTTCATACAGCTTATCACTTGTTTTTTTGAGTGTTGTTTTATTTTTTTTCCCCACTTATTTCGCTCTTTTTTTCAATGAATGGCTTGTTGTGATTATTTGGTAGTCAATATTTAACATGCAAGTCTTGTGGGTTCATTGTGATAAGTCACACAATGCTGCAACTGTCTCCGTGTTGAATAAACATAGGAGAAGAGTCTGAAGCTGTCCCCGGGACTGTGAAAGTCTCAAGGAGAAACAGCCACTTAGGAAAGGGAAAGGGCCAGCTAGAAAATGTTAAAACTATTGTCTTGGCTTCAGCAGACAGGCCTTGCCTAAAGCATAATTCCTTGAAATCTTCCTACTGCAAGGTTTATTGGGAAGGTGCAGAGCTCATCTATCATATTCATTGTCATATTCTGTGCAGGAATTGCTTTGGGAGTGAGATCCTCATGGATGCACAGCAGTCAGGTTAAGACCTGGACCATTTCTGGCATGAACTTTTAAGAACAGTGTGTGCACAACCCTTTCCTGAATCTCCACGTGCATGTATTTGGCGTGTCCAGCCACCCCTGAAGGAAGGAGGAAGCTCGGAATGTTTGCTGTGTTGTGGCGGTCTCAGCTGTGGGATCTGGTCTTATACAGACCCTTAAGAGAAAGAGTGAGAAAGGAATAAATTTGGATTTGTCTGAAGACACCATTGACACTTAACACAATTAACAGAAGTCACATTCCCAAATGATTCTGGAAAATCATACCTTTCCCCTGTGAATGAATACTCTTGCAATGAGCATTATGCAAATGGCAGCCATTCGACTATTTTATGCTTTGTGAAGCCAGGATGGCTTGAATATTGTTATCATCCTTTCAATGAGAACAATACTGCACCATAAAAACTAAACACAATGTCACTCCTGAGTTGCTAGAAATGATTGAAGGACCCCTGTTCTGAAAGCGTAAGTGTATTTCCTCCCCAGAAATTAAGAAATGACCTCTGAATCACTGAAAGTGTTTTCAACAATGGGCCAATTTGTAGGTGGTGAGCTTGTAAAGACACCCTGCCAAACCACAGAAACCATTTCAGAACACAGGGTGGCTTAAAAATATCAAACTGATGTGATAAAATTAAAATTACTAAGACAGTTTTATAGTGTGTCCTTTGTGACAAGTTGAGAAATACCAAAATCCTGCTTGCAATCACAGGCAGTACACAAGTGTATTTTAAAAGGAGTGGATGTTAGAGGCACCCAGGTTTAATTAGAGCCTTGTTTAAGGAAAAGCTCTATCCTAATTGCAGTGTCATTGTCCTTGTGGGAGAACTTCCACTGGGGTAGAACAGGTACATCTGTTAAGTACAGGATCCTTTCTCCCCACTTTTAGAAATGTTAAGTGAGTAATACAGGAAAAATAGGTGAGGAAATATCTTCAGTGAATCATTTACTCATTTCCAATCTTCCTGAATTACCATTTCTTTTCAAACACAGCAGCACCCTACAGGGACAGACTTCCTTACAAGAATGCTAAATAGAAGTAAGAAAAAAGAAAAGTAATATTTTAAGACACACTGCCATGGTACCCGCAATGTGATGTGATTTTTGGTACTAGAATAGACGAATTTTTAATTTGATCAAAAAAATTAATCTTGGTTAAAGTATTTTTTTAATGGGGCAAAAGTGTGTTTCTTTTAAGCTAGATCTCTGTGCTTACACAGTATGTAAAAGCACAGTGGCAAATGTGATAATAATAATAATGTAGAAGATTCCACTTTAATGTGTTATACATTATATTCACTATATTCAAACACATTTATCTGGCCTGATGTTAAGCATTAGCACTGCTTAAGAGAAGTATGATTTTTCTTAAAAGACTGGAGTTTTCTTTTACTACCATAAAAAACCCCTGTTCTATAAACTTTTAAATGCTAGTGATAATTTGTATATCTCTTTGCTCTGTGGTTTGGATAGCATCTTCTTCCCTTTGTCTAATCAGATTATCATGTTTCTAAGGGCCTATTTTTGTCTTCTGTGTGAAAACAAAACCCAAACATTCCCCTCATCCACTTGTCACAACAGAGAAACAGAGATAATAATGGTGCTCCCCTTTAGAAGATATCTCAGATAAACAACTCTGTGCCAAAATTTCTCTTCCCAATTGGTCTCACAGGTTTAGGACACAAAGGCTGCCTTTTGAAAATTTGAGCCTAGGTCTGAGATCCAAGGGCACAGGTAGCTCTGTTTTATTATGTGTATGCATATATCTACAAATGTGTATTTTTATAAATATATATAAAATACTAGAAATGCAAGGGAACAACAACATGAGAAATGGCACCTCAACAGTGCCTGGGATTATCACTTCTCAGGTGACCTTGGTTTATTTCATGTTTCATCTTTTGAATGCCTAATTTCACAGCTTTGACTGATTTTTCTGTCCCAAACTTAGCTACCTATCTAGGAAAGAGTATGCCTAGTTTAATTTTAGATTTAGGTTTTTGTCTTTTCTTTCCAAAGGGATGGGGGTGCAGAATTCGAAGGCAGTTAGTATTGATTAGGGTCTCCAAAGAAACATATGTATGTGTCAGATTAATTTTAGCAAATTATGTTAAATCCTATATTTTAGGGCTGAATCTCCTCTTTTTGCTTTCTTCCTATAGTTTTGGACACACTGAGTTTCTTTTGAACATTTGACTTTTTGATCAAGTTTACAGTTGTGTGTTAATTTTACCTAAACCATTCAAAAGTTATGTTTCCATCCACATTCACACTTTTATTGATGACTAATTGAATTTTCAGGATAAAATTAGAGTCATTTGAGACCTACAGATCAGAAGGGCCACAAATGGCTTTATTGCATTATGTGTGGTAGGCTTGATGTGAAACACTTGATGCTTGTGCTGCTTCTCTGATCTGCATTTCTGCCTCCTAATACAGCACTAGGCCTTTTCAGTTAAAAACGGTAATTAAATTGTTTGTATGGACCTGTGAGTTTCAATAATACTGCTCAAAAAAAAATTTGTTTTACTAACTGCAGTATGGACTAGGGAGCTTGAAGAGCACCAACCCATTCAGTCACTTGGGGCATGTGTAGAAGGAGATTTGGGCAACTCTGAAAGAGTTTCTGTGGATCTGAGCCTTCATGGACAAAAACAAAGTGTGTTTTAAGAAGGACATTCAAGTAACTAGAATAGCCCCTTTATTAAACTTGTGTTTTGTCTCAAAAAATAAGATGAAAGTGTTTAATCTTCTCCCAGTAATCCAGCAGAATATGTGATCACTTTGTGTGAGACTGCCGAGGATTCAGAAACCCTTCTCACATGCTCCAGCCTTTTTCCTTCTGAACAAGTTGTGTGAATATTTAATATGCTGTAGACTCGAGGTCATAAATGGTTCACAACAAATAATTCATGCTACAAACTTAGACTCTTCTGCTTCCTGAATCTCTGCGAAGGGGTGGCCATTTACTCAGGTAGAAATTCACTGAATCTTTTACACTTTTTTTTGGTTGTTGTTAATATTGGTGGCACAGTGCATCTCACAGGGCAAGGTGGGCCAATTATTCTGTTGCCAATACTGCTTAAATTTTCTTATTGAATTTGACACAGTGACAGAATCATTAACAGCAGTCAACTTGATTTCAGCAGTTTACTGAAAGTAGTGTTTGTGGTTTGCTTGTCATGTGTGACATTTGAAAAAAACACAGAATTACCTGGCTTGCTTAATAATAATATTGCAATACATTTCTGTAATGGCTGTTGCTAAAATATGTGTTTTGGCAACTTTCACTGATACCTACTCTATTCTCATCTCCCTGAAATAAAGTGTTTTATTTATTTGCAACACCTGGATAGCTATGAGAAGGATATTGTAAAAGTCCATCTGGACAAGTGAGCAGTGGTAACATAAATTATAGTGCTCAAGGGCCATATGCATGAAGTAAAAGTGGAGGAGCTTTTGGGTATCTGGTCATATATTTTCTAAAGATGCCTGCCTTGAAAAAATAATGTTGCCAGGTTGGTTATAAATATGTGGTTCAGGAATGTAGTTCCTGAAATTTTTCATTTGTTGGTTCACTCAAACATTTTTTCTGCAGATGCTTTGAGTCTGCTGTTAATAAAGGATAAGCCCTGATTCTTAAATTTTGGTCCATGACTCTAGGTGGGTAGAAATCCACCTACGCCGTAAACAGTCATATAACATCTCTTCAGTCTCTTGATCCTCACGTTGTAAGGTCAGATCCACACCTGTGAGGTGACTGGCAGCTGCCTTCCATAAGTTTTGGTGCTGGCAGTGTGTCCTTCTGCTCCACTTTCCTAACTCCTCATTCCTCAGGGTCTTCTCATCCCCTGCTTGTCTGTCAGTAGAATAAACTGTGGTCCTTGGTCTTCGACTCAATTATAACACTCTTTTTTTTCTGAGAATTCTGGTTTGAATTCAAATAGACTAGCGGGGTTTTATCCCTGAAATCCACATGGTTCCATCAAACCACTTTTTTATTACATTTTTGCCTGGATTTTAGGATTTTTGTTGGGATTTGAGGATGCTCTTGGGTAATACCGGCAAATCTTTCTTATAAAGTGTTTTGTTTTTTCAGTCTATTTCTACTCCTGTCTTTTCCTGTTTTCCAGCTGGCAAACTTTCTAAATCCTGGGTGAATACTGAAGGCAGGCATGATGATCGTGTTTACATGATTTTTCAAACATGGAACAATCTCAGAAATTACACTGTCAAGCTCCCTGCTCCAGTGTAGAAAATGTTGCACTTCCATAAAGGTCTGTGAGGAGAAATCAGTGTAAGAAATGGAGGGTACTTCAAAACAGTCAAAGCTGTATCAATATTTGAGTCCAAATAGCAACGGGGTAATTATCCATATACCTAGCACAGCACTTGAAAGCATGGTATTCTTGGGAATTGTAAAATCTGGAAGAATGAAATTGGCAAAGAAACCTACTGTCGGAAGGAAAGGAGGAAAGAGAAAATTCTTTCAATGCCAAAAAAAAATCCTGTCTGAACCCTGAGATATTCTTAAGTTTCTGCTTTTAACTACAGCTGTATCTTCCTGCTACACAGAAGAGAGGGTAATTTTTTTTTCCTTTGGAAGAAAAAATACTTTAAAAACATCTCCTGCATGAGCTTTTTAATTTTATAATCTGCCTAAGAATATCTTGCTTCCTGCTGTAGTTTTTCAGCTGATTAGAAGCTAACCCATGTGTTCTTAACAGCATCCAGGATTTGTATTAATGGAATCAGCACCAGATCCTCTTGTAATGAAGGAACATAGAAGTGCAGAAATATTTTTAGGGTCATTTAACTGCTTTGAGAGTCAGAGATTTAAAAGCTGCAGCCAAGGCCAACCACCACAAAACTACCACAGCCTATAAAACGTCACATCAACACATTGAGTTTCTTTAACTACATAATGTCCCAAATTCCTGTGCCAAGAGAAACATTGTCTTCCCGTTTCTGCCCCCCAGACAGTTCCATCTCCAGTGCTCCGTTCCTGTCACCGCTCGACAAGATGCTGAACGTAGATCTGCTGCTTTGGGTATGTTTAATTAAGAATGTGCCTACACTTCTACTTTCAGAATATTTCAGACTTCCTGAAGAGCCAGTAAGTTCACTTCTCCTTCATGTGATTTCCCTTTGCGCTGTTCCTTTTGCAGTTGCCCGTTCTTTGGTCTACACTCTGTTTCTTTCAGTTTCTTCAGCACCTGCATCTTAAAAAATAATGGTGTTAAGAATCAGGAGCAGCTTGGTTTCCTACACTCCATGTTTTGGAGGTCTTTTGGCCAAATGTCTGCGGAAAGTTGGGAGCTGTGGTTTTGGGAACTGTATTTATGAAGTGAGTGTCCCAAACCAAGGACTTTGTATATTACCTGAACAGTAATTCTTCTTTTTCTTCTACTTTGTGTATCTCTCAGGGTCCCATCTGCCTGTCTTTTACTCAACAGCATACCAAAAATCTCAGGTAATTGTTGAATATTCAAACAGGTCATCACTAAAAAAAGATTAAAGGATTTGTGAAATGTGTCCCTTGCCAGAACCTACTTTAAGACTTGCTGAATTTGACAAAAGATTTAGATAGTAATTTTGGTTAATTTGGGGCCTTCTACTTTTACATCCCTAAGTGCTTGGTTAGTTTTCTAAGAGATTTAACAGAAAATAAAAGTCCTCTTTTTACTACCTCTGTGTTTTCTGCCATTAAAGGGGTAAGGTTCCGTGGTTCCCACGCTGCGCTGACTGCATGCAACTTCACTCAGCAAATTGGCACAGATTTCTCAACACTTTTTTACTTCTCCTCTCCCTGTCCCAGCTGAGTGAGCTCTGCAGTCACTACCTTTCCAGGTATATCAAGACCAATAGTATGCGAACATTATTGCTAAGAGCATTCAGTGTGTAATCACTTTGCCTGGCCTTGGCAGTCTCAGCCATGGCAGAGCTGATTTCAGTGCAAGCCAGCAATCTAAATACTTGCTCTGCTTTTCAGAAGGGTTTTGCAGTCCAGACTGAGCTTGTTTTTTTTTCCCTGTGGCTGAAGGCTGAGACAGGTACACCCAGCCAGGCTCTAGTCTCAGCACAGACTGCAGTGTAAGCAGGACAGAGCTTCAGCTTGCAAAATGATGTTTGTGAATCCGCAGTTATGTCATTTGACCACCTTCAGGATTAAGTGCAAAACCAGTTACGTCCTGAGTTCACTGAAGTCCAAGTGCAGCAACCTCTGAACACCCTCATTATTTAGAATGTATGGTTGAAAAATTCTTAGTGTCGTTTGGGAGCCTTTTCCACTCATTTTCACTGCTTTTGAAAGGCCTTTTTGGTAGACCTAGAACAATGATGATAAACAAGATGACATTTATCATCTTAATTTTTCCCTGAGTACAGGCCTGTGTGTTTATTCACTGCAATCTCTTAGAATTCCTGCCTTGCTCTGCTGCTTTCTGCAAAACCAGGGCGAGTGTCCCATGTGAGTGCCCGGCTTCAGAGCACACCAGGACAAGGCGTTTGCCATCAACAAAGCAGGGAGCTGAGCAGAGATGGTCACATTTGCAAACTTTTTGCCAAATAGAGAAGGAGGAGAGGAGGAAATGTTAAAAAAATTCAGGTCTTCACTCTTTTTGTTAGCTTCTGGGTATGTCTGAAGTAATCAGAAGGAAATGAATTTTCAAGTTGACAGTTTTCCCTTTAAAATGCTCTGTGCATTAGTGCTGAATGTTATTCACATAGCATTATCTTTTCTTTTTGTTCTTTTTTTTTTATTTTAAGAGGGATATCTATTAATAGACCTCTGTAACAACAATTGCTTACCGGTTTATGCTTATGGCTTATCTCAAAACTATTCAGGAGGACTTTTGGTAAAAACTGTGAAGTTTATATAATTGCAGCTAGAGGTAAAGCTTTGCTTCAGGGTCTGCTACACTGCCAAACTCTGCAAGAGCCAAAAATAATGATGTAATTCCAATGACTTCTTCTAAGGGGCCGGGTGAGCTTGTCTGACCCAAGAAGACACTGGTTTTGGCAAGCAGAACAGCTTTGAATCAGAGCTCCTTCTGATTCATACAGAGCTCTCACTGGTCTGTATTGTAATTATCTTTTGATCTTAGTCATGTATTTTCAGTGGGATGTGATAATTACATTAAAACTAAATATTTTAGCTCCTTTCTTTGTGTGTGTTATCTGCAGTTATATTTGTGCAAGTGTTTCGGTGTAATATCATGGAGAATTACCACAGTGACAGAACTGCAAACATCCCATATTATTACCTTGTGCCATGGGATTCCAAGTAAACTAGAACTCTTTACAGTTTAGGAGAGCTGCCAGTCCCCCTGAAATTACCATTTTAATTGAATTGATCATAAACACTTTGCTCTGGCTGTAATACTAGACTGAGAAGATTAAATCTATTTAGCCATAGTTTGGGGAAAGGGTGACCTTTCAGCCAGTTTTGTTATAACTGAAAGAATACTAATTTTTCTGTCTGAGCTTGATGCAAGGAAATCTGACGTGAAACTGTAATATTAGAAATAGCACTTTCGTTTAAATATGTAGATGTAGTCAGTAAATATACATTTATCTATTTTTCTCATTTTTATAAGTTTTCTTAATCTGAAATGATTATAATTCATTTTTAATCTATCAGATTGGAATTTTTATTAGGAATATTGAGGAAAATACAATTGGCTGATACACCCACACACAAAATCAACTTACTTCTAAAGGAACAAAGCGCCATGTCTTAAAATAGCAAGTGTCTTCTGGCCTCAAAATTTCCAGAGCCAATTCTTTTTTCTTCTCTGAGTTCTTTTGTCTTAAAATTGCCAGCAGCCTAAACATTATGTAAGACCTTTTTGTCCTGCCGGGGAGCCCATCTCTTTTTGCTGTGCTCTTTGCTGCCTGTGGTCTCTTGTCAGCTCCAGCACACCGGAGAGCCCAAGCTGTTCCCTTCAATCCAATTAACCCCAGATCATTACAGCCATGTTTGGTGTCATACTTGCAACTTTTCCTTCTTTTGTTATTTAAATGAGCAACTTGATTTCAGCGTTTGCATCTTATTGGTTCTCTCAGATAATTGGTCATTGTAACAACTCGCTTTCAAATCTTTTCCCTTTTGAGGTTGACCTGTTGCAGGAAGGTAAAGAATTTTTGTACTTTTTACCCATCATTTTAACAATTTTAATCTACTAGTCTTTTGCCTGGGTGGAAAGATGGTCAAAGTTAAAATGCAGAATGTGGTTCTGACATTTTTGTAGCATCCTTCTGGGTACAAATATACTGGAAGCTTAAGCAGTTGTAAGTATGGAAAAAATAATGCTTTGCTACCTCAGCACCTTTATTAGGTGGCTTGGTTTTGCAGGTATGCCTGCAAACAGAAGATGCAGTGATTTGACAGTTCCAGACTAGTTTTGTATTTGCCCCCTTAAACGGCAATCCTGTACTGTGTAAGCTTTACAAAGATTTCTAGAATTGACAGAGGTGTTTAAGAGAAATAAAGCATGCACAAAAAATCTGGGTTCTCCAGATTCAAGTACTGTGCTCCCCTGTTTAAATTTTCCTTCCTTCTTCTGCAATATGATGCAAGTCAGCAATTGCTGACATGGAAGCTCAGACCATAACTTGGACTGTATGGGCATCATAATTGTGACTGATCCTGTGCTGCAGCCAGCTCTCCACTCACACTGGAATTCAGACTAAGAGTAAACACAACCCTCTTTACTCAAAAAAACCTAGTGTAGAGGTCTGGGAAAGAAATGAGAGTATCAGGCATGTTGATCCCGTTACTCCCCAAATATTTCTTCTGCTCTGGTGTATTACCAGCAAGAGTTTTCAGAACTGTGTGGTGACCTTATGGATGTGTGTGAGGGAAATGTTCCTTCTGGGAAGCAATGCTTCTGGGTACAAAGCTGTCAAAACGGATTGCCATCAAGGCTTCAAGAAGTAATTAAATATTATGTCTTAAATGAGCAGATTGTAGCAGAGAGGGTTAACAGTGTCTTCCAAAAAGTTATACAATATCTGGAAAAAAATTATTGGCTGAGTTCCCTCTGACTGCTAATTGCATACAGTATTAAGCCATCATTTTTTTTTCCATTCTCATTTGCTCTTTGCTTCAAGGTAAAAGATGGAACACGGGATTATGACAAATTCTCTTCTGGGATCTATGTAGTGGGGTTTGTCTTTGATCTTCCTTTTCTCCTGCCCTTGGAGACCAAATGCATTTTTGCACATGGCAAATGCACAGAACTGTGGGGCTGAGAACTGCTGTGCTGATCAGAGAGAATTTCCCTGAAAGGTCTGTGCTCTGCATTATTGAAACATTAAAAATTGTAGTGTAGGCTGTTTGGGGCTTGTATTGGATGTGGCTTTGTATCTCGCTCTGTAGGCTGTGAGCCTGGCATGGAATGAAAGGTCAGATGGCCTCAAGTTCAGATGTGACCTGTGCTGTTGAATCATGAGACAGTTAGAATTTCTGCCCTTTTTTTTTTGTGTTTACTGCCATGAACTGGTGGCTAATATGGGAGTTCCCTGTAATTTCTGAAAGCTGTGCTCTCCTGATAACTGTTCACAACGTCTGCTAGGGTATTAAGGCTTTAGTTGGCATATATTTCAAATAGATCTATATGAGAGAATCCAATCCTGTCAATCAAGAAGTTGATAGCTAAAACTGGGTATTGAGGACCTCATCTTACCGAGTCTCCCTGAAGCAAAGTCTGTATCAGACTGTGCTGGGTCAACAGCACAAAAAAGCAGTACTGAGGTGTGTGCAGTAGAGATAAAATGAAAATTAGGCTCTTCTGCAGTGCCATTTGCTTACTGACACTGCTAGAGGTTGGGATTCTTGGAGCTGCTAAATTTAGCATTTTTTGTGCAAGGTGTGTCAGCACCCTTTGAGAGCTCTGCCACAGGGGAAGGGCCTGGCAGGATGGTGCTGAGTGAAACACAGAAATAGGAGTGGGAAGTGTGGCAGGTAACCAGGGATGGACATCTTCCCCATGTGCTCATGAACAATATAGGGCTTGTTCCCCTACAAAGTGACCTGAAGTTGTATGAATTGTTTATCTTGAAGGCTTCTTGCATAATTGAGTGAGAACGGGTATATCTGGGAAAGACAGGACTTTACTTTCAGCTGCAAACTTGCTCTGTGGGATTTTCTTCATTTCCCTGAGCTAGTGTACTTCTGGTTTTGGGTTTTTTTTTTTTTTTTTTGACTAGGGTAAAGGAAGGAAAAGAAGACCTGAGGCTTTTTATTAGATCTTTATTAAATGTATTACATCTAAGAAATGAGACCTTGTATTCACTAAAATTTGTGGGTGCTATCATGATGAAAATAAGCCCTAGAGTACCCTTTGTAATAGCCAACAAATAGATGGTACTTTAAGTTTTTCAGTTTGTTTCTGAAGCAGGCCCAATAATTGAACAGGCTTTGTTGTAGAGAAAGCAACTACCAATGCCTCTTCTGGTCAATTTCTTTCTCATTTTCCATCATTTTCTCTCCACAACTTTCTTATTTCTTGCCCTTCTTTTACCTTCATTTGGAGGCTTGGAGTGGTAGTGTGTTTTTCCAAGAAGAATGCTCTTATAATCATGAATATCACCTTTGAATACAGTTCAGATAGGCCCTCAAACGTAAAAACTTTTTCTTACACGAGAATGGGAAAAGCAAGTTGTTTAAGATAGCCTGTATGTTGTCTAATAAAAGAACATGAACACATGAGCTATCCTGCCTTTCCTCCCCAAAAAACCAATTCATATTAAGAAATTTCTTAGGCCAAACAGCTTCACAGGGATACATTTGCTTTTCGGTGCACGTCACTCCCTGATCCAATTATTACTGAATTTTTCAGAGGCAAAATTAATTATCAGTTTGCCACAGTCCTCTTGACTCCTGGAGTTCCAGTAATGACTTGATTTTTGTAGAACTGAGCTTATTACACGCAATAGACAAGCCTGGACAAAACAACTTACTTGGTGCAGCTCCTGAAAACTTATTGCTATTATCAGCATCCTCTCTGCAACTGCAGACCTGACAGATTTCAGGACTTAAGAACAGGATGCAGAATTCAGGTTATACCTTATTATTTGGTAAAAGGTCTTACATTTTTCACCCACCTCCAGCAATTATCATACTACTAAAATCATGATGGACATACTTCAGGTTAAAGAAAAAATAGTAATGAAAAGTCCACACTGAAGGACAGGTAGTGTTAGAATTTAATTTTCAAATCTGTCAGCTTAGTTCTGCAGGGGAATGTTCAGCTCTTCATATGTTAAGAGAAATACCAATAGGACTTTTTTTTCTCTGTAGTTACACAATAGCGTCGTGTATGGGTTTAGCAGTATTTTCTCTAGCTAAATAATGGAGATTTTCTCCCTTCCAGTAGGTATCAGTATCTGATATTTTCTCCGAGGTAAAAAAAATGTATAATTTGCTCAGTACTTCTATTTTCCAGACTTTTCGCTGCCTCTGCAGCAAAATTAAAATTCCACATCAGCAGATTTCAGCCCTCTTCCAACCCTCTTCACCTTTGAAGAAGTCCTCTCCTCTTCAAAATATTATGTTTCCCAACACGAGGACTTTTGGAAGGCCCATGATTTGTGAGACATCAATAGCAATTTGTTTTACCCTGCATATTGCAACACCATGGAGTACTGGACAAAGACTTCATCCGAGGTGTAGCAGGGAGCAAACCTCTGAGCAGAAAAAATTAAGAGCAGATGACCAAGTCTCAAGCAAAAAATGAGTATTCTTCATCCACCCCCTCTCATTGGGGGTTCCCTCTTCAAATTCCTCCCACCACACAACTTTCTAGGCATCCAATATCACCAAACACCTTTGGGAATTGAATACCTTTGATGTTCAGATGGGAATGGAATCCTGTGCAGAAATGATACATAGAGAATAATTTATACAAGAGGTTTTACTTTCCTGGTTTTGTGGCTTTGACCTTGTTTTCCTAGGTATTTAGTCATAATTAAGAGACTTCTTTTTCCTGACTGTAAATGATTATTTGCAAAATACTGAAGTTTGGTAAATCGTGTGTAAATATTTTCAAAAGGAAAGACAAAACTGTTACAGCATGAGAATGACTTTACTGCAAAGGTAAGAATTGTTTCTAACACATCTATTTGCAACTTTGAGTAGAAAGTATCTTTTGAAAAACAAGGAACTCCTTAGAAAACCTTGGGGGAAATTACCTGATTAGTCATATCATATATAAGCTGCTTTGGACATTTTATACCAGATACGCAGATCCCATTGTACTGACTATTATAAAATTGATCCATATTTGCTGAGGTTCCAACTCAAATTTCTGAATAGGCGTGATGCTTAAAAAGGCCTCTTTCCGAAGATTATTCACTTGAGATTCACTCTGAGGAGTCTGTGTTCTGCTTTTGGCCATGCTGAGCCCTGACGCTCTGATCCATAGCAGGAACTGGACATTTATTTCAAAGAATTCTCTTTAGCCTTTAGTAACATAAGGTATGTGCTGCATAAAACTATTGCAAGATGTTTGTAACCCCACGAAACATCCAGACACATTCAGTGCATGTGAATAAATGAAAAAAATGCAAGAAAATAAAAATAATAACCACTTTGGCTAAATCTTTAGAGTCTAGATATAGCATGTTGTTAAGTGCTTATGTAAAGTATTATTTTTATTGCTCTATGCAATAATCCAGGATTGCAACACGTTATGTTTTCAGTTGCTGGGCGAGAAATAACAGTAGACCATAGAAGTATGATGATAGCTATACATTATCCCTTCCTTCATCAAAAGTGGTTATCAGTGAGTCCACCACTGGATACAATTAGCAGCATGGATTTAGAATAGCAAATGCATCTGTGATTTACAAATTCATTCAATATAGGTAGCTCTCTGTTATACCACAGTCAGCACAAACTGTTGTGTACTCTGTGCTCCTCATGAATGCAGAGTTCATTTACCTGGAACACAATATTTCATTTTCACATCACTTTGGCAGTGCGTGGCTGTGTTTCAAGTAAAGCAGGACAACAGATGGTTCTGGAGGTGTGGGATTACCATTTTCTCCATGGGAATACTTTGAACTTTTACTCCCCTAGTACTTTTCTCGGTGCTAAATATAGTGACACACACACTCTTTGCACAGTGAAATCTACTCGTACATATCCTGACACCCTTTTAGGGATTCTTCTTTTCAGTATCCTGTCCTGAACCTAATTTTCCAGTTCAACTAAACCTAAGCTAAATTATTTTGGAGATGTTGATAAAATATAGAGAAGGGACATCCTCAAACTTACAGTTAGGAAATTAGGTATCTTTCATGTTTTGTTTCTGTGACACTGTTATAATTCTCTAGCATTCCTTGGGTCCTGGCCTGTCAGAGTATTGCTGCTTTATTAGGTGGCTTGAACTCAAAGCCTTTCCAGCACTCAAGCATGGTGGGCCAAATACTACTTTGAGTCTTTAAAGCAGAAACCAGTTTTCAATTTTCACATCCTTCTGGGACATTTTGCACTAATTTTCTCACTGGATTTTTAACTCCAGTGGTGGCAATGTTCCTAATAATTACGATGGAAAAAAAAAATAGATAGGCCTACTTGTCTTTGCACTCTGATTTCTAATTCTTGTAGAAGAGTTTTTATTTCCTGGCTTTCTTCTCTACTGAGGAGTGCAGAGGTGGATCATGAACAGTGTGAGAATGTACTCTGACGTGTGCTGCCATCTCACAGGGCTGTGGTCTGCTGGTTTAATGTGCTTTGAACAGAAGTCTTTGCAAATTGGTTATTTAATCTTAGAGCAAGTATTAATGCATATTTTGTATGTGTTTAAGGCAAATTTATAGACAGCTTGGCAATGCCAAATTTGCAGCAGGAAAGGACTCTTGTACTGCCTCTGTTGTAGAGACAGTGACTGATACAAATATCAACTTCCATTTACACATCTCCAGTGATGCTAATCCTTAGTGTTCTCTTTTCCATACCTCATTCTTCTACCTGTTTTTTACGCTTGACAGGAATTTACATTAGCTGTACATTCACTCCTCATTTATTCTCATCTGTTATGGGAATGTTTGGGGTTTTTTTCAGGGAGAACTTGACTACTGAACTTTTCAGTTTTGAAATAAAAAATAGATCAGAAGGATGACTGGAGGTATCGAACATAAAACTTTTCTGAAACACCTGGGAAGGCTGACATGACAAAAGAAGTAATTATAAACTTTCCTGATGATAACTTGAAATAATTAGGTAGTGGCTACCTAATCATTGTTTTGAGTGGTGTTAGAGTCAAAGCAAATTACCATAGCTGCGGAGAGCAGTTAGCAGCAGCAGTGACTCTTGTTTACATGCTGGAAGCTGGCATTCCACACATCGAGTTGTATGTAACCCCCTTCAGCACCTGTCAAAAGTAATATTCATCATTCTTCCATAAGAGGCCTAAAGTGACTTAATCAGCTGAAGTTTCTCTCCATTTTAGCTGCCTGCTCCTATTTGGGGCACAGAGGCATTGCATGTCTTCGTTAAACAGATACTCAGTGTTCCTGTTCACTGCGTCTCCTTTCACATCCCATCGTCTTCCTGCTCCCTCCTGACTCTCCATAAATAAAATAAGCTCAGGCCAGACAAAGCTGATAAGCTGCAGCCAGGCAGGGAGGGATGGAAGCTGTCTTTGGAGTCATGAACTGGGCTTCCCACAGGTGTGACAGCATTGAAGGCAGTCAGACAGAGGAAGAGATCAAATACTGAGCTTGAGGGGCCTCTTGCTTCACAAACACACAAAACAAAAGGGCTGATATGTTACCTGGAGTAAAAGACAAGTCAAGAATAAAGAGATAAAGTAAGTAATAAGGAGAGGAGTGATTGATGGACATTGCAGTAGCTCATCTTACATGTATAATTAATGCTGGTTGAAAGTGTGGATGGGAACTAATGAATTGCAGGCATGTGTGTTGTGTGCCCAGTAAAAGGAATGGCTTAAATTATGCAGGATGTGTCATCCTGTTGCCAAATATTTAACACCATTCCTACACAAAAGAGACAGCTCAGGGGATCCTTATTTAAACATTAGTAATCACATCCTTCTCTCATCATGGCAAACTC
The DNA here is from genome assembly GCA_013400975.1 of Atrichornis clamosus. Lineage (NCBI taxonomy): Eukaryota > Metazoa > Chordata > Aves > Passeriformes > Menuridae > Atrichornis > Atrichornis clamosus. The sequence continues at coordinate 197,704 of WBMZ01009914.1, forward strand.
TTTTGCATAATTTGTGCCTGCCACATCTAGATCTCGCACACAAACTAATTCACACAGAGGAGTTGGTGTTGCTTGAAAAACTTGGTGCTTCAATGGCAATTTGTGCTGTTCCATAACTGTGTAATTCAGTAAAAATAAGTCTGTCTGGATCCCCATTTGCTGATTATAATTGTTGTCTGTGTGTTTGTATATTTTACAGTGACTTATGATCATTTCTTGTCCTGGGATTGCGAAATAATGCCTTTGCCTCTGAAAATTGCCCATTCTGACTCAAAAAGAAAAATGTTGGAAATGCAAATATTTTCCACAAATTGAAAGTCACCTCAAGCTCCCCATATCTCTTCTGAAAGTAATGCTTTCAGCATTTGGTTGATCTGCCTAATGGGTACAAATTGTTCCTGCCTGAAATGAATTTTATTTAAAATTCAGTATCTTTCAAAATTTATGGTTACTAGTCTGTAGGGGTTTCTCTGCTTCTGTAAAATGCACAAAGAGAACTAACTCAGTGCAGTGTGTCCTCGTAAGAGTTATTACATTATTTTATCATGGAATAGTTTGGGTTGAAAGGGGCCTTATAGATCATGTAGTTCCGACCCCCTGCTAAGGGTAGGGATACCTTCCACCAGACCAAGCCTTGTCCAACTTAGCCTTGAACACTTCCAGGGATGAGACATCCACAGCTTCTCTGGGCAACCTGTGCCAGGGCCTCACCACCCTCACAGGGGAGAATTTCTTCCTCATATCCATTCTAAACCTGCCCTCTGTCAGATTAAAGACATTCACCCTCGTCCTACCTCTCATACCCCTGATAAAAGTCTCTCTTCAGCTCTCTTGGAGCCTCTTTAGGTACTGGAAAGGGCTCTAAGGTCTCTGCAGAGACTTCTCCCGGCTGAACAACCCCCGCTCTCCCAGCCTCTCTTCAGAGCAGAGGTGCTTCAGCCCTCTCAGCATCTCTGTGGCCTCCTTTGGACTCACTCCAATGGCTCCATATCCTTCTTATGTTGGGGATCCCAGAACTGGACTCCAGGAGGGGTCTCACAAGGGCCAAGTGGAGAGGGAGAATCACCGTCTTCAACCTGCTGGTCACATTTCTGACGGTGCACCCAGGACAGGGTTGGCTTTCCGGGCTGTGAACACACACTGCTAGGTCACTCTGATCTTCTTGTCAAGTTCTTCCCCTCAGGGCTGCTCTCAGTCATTCTCCACCCAGCTTGTATTTACGTTTATCAGTTTTCAGTTCTCTCTTATCCTGGTCCCCTTTTGATCTCCTAAGAGGTTGTACTGTGCTGACCCCTCTGTGTTTCACCCAACTGAGTGCATTTGGGTGCTGATAACTTAATAAGCACGGGGGGAAAAAAAAAGAATAAAGAACAGTGGTGAAAACCTTAGACAGCTAGCAGCTTTGATAGCAGCAGATGAAGTTTCAGTGGGAATTACAAATGAGGAGATAGAGCAGAATTTGTAATAAAGAGGCACGATGCTGTGCAAGTAACTGAACTTCCACGTAATATTTCAAACTTATTTCCACAGTGCTTGAAATTCCATAATGTTAATGCTGACCTTTAGTATGCAGGAATATTAGGGAAAGGAAGATGTGTCCTGCTACACTGTGAGAGCACAAAATTTAAAAAAGAGTTTGAGAGTATGATTAGGAACTAATTAGTATCCCTCATAAAGTCTTCTGTATGTTTGATATATGAGTTACAAGATTGGATTCCAAAGTTAAACCACTACAAAATTTTAATGTGCTGTTATACCATTTTGTTAAAATCTGGAATAGAAATAACTGAGATTACAACATGAAGGTATAGGTAAAGAGTCTTGGAGTAGGTTTATGTATCTTGCAGATCTTTAAACTTACAAATTCTGGAGAGGAGACATGTAGCATACACAAAAAAAGAAACTCAAGGTCCAAAAACATTATAGGAGGCAAATCTGCCTCTGAAGTAGTAAAATCTAGACTGTTACATCTGATTGTTTTAGTAGAAAGTTTGTAGTTATTCGAAAAGCTCAAGCTCTCAGTGGACTTTGTATTGGTTGCTGATACAGAGCATTATAGAGAATATATTGCTGTGTATTTTACTGAGCACTGTATAATGTTTAGTGAATATATGCTATTAAGGTAAATATATAAATATAGAACAACCTCTTTCTAGGATGTAATCTACTCTCTTCTGACCATTCTGCTTCAAGAGTTGCCTAAGCCAATGGCAGCAACAGCAAATTGATGATGACTCTGTGTTCCATTAATTTGAATAAATTATTTTTGTTCTTTTCAAGCTTTTCACCTTCTAGTTGCTCATAACTCATTAGAATTTTACAATTTTATTTTCCATTTTGAACTTCAGGCCTCATGTCATTTTGCTTTCCTTCCCCAGTGTTTCTGTCCTTGTTTTCTGGAGGGCAGGTATATCTATAAATGAAATGGTCTTTTTCAGCTTTGAAGAAATTGGCTTTGGGTCAGTGACTAGACCTCTTCTCTCCCTTTCTGTCACTTCTCCCATCTTCTCCTTTCCAGACTGTGCCTGACATATTACCCCTTCCTGTCTGCTTTGTGCACCTCGTTCTTCATAGCTGTTTTTCCTGGCTCGCATAATTTTCCAATTTTTGCTTTGGTCTTTTATTTTCTTCCTTTGTATTCTGTTCATTTTGAAAACTTAACTCTTGCCTTGCCATAATTCCGCACTCAGTTCACGTCATGTTTGATAAGGAAAAATCAAGCCTGTTAAGTCTCATTTGCCAATACATTGACTCTAATTTGCTTCAGAAGCAGTGACTGCTGCTGTTTCCTCCGGAACTTTCCTCTTTTATCCATCCCCTTTGCCATGCTTCCAGCCCTGCATGTTAAGGCTTGTGTTTGCACAAAAGCCTAGTGAATGAGGTGGAATTTTTGCACCTTGATACCTGGACTCTTGGTGCCTTGGTGTTGAGGCACCAGATAACCAATTTACTGAACTGACAGCTGTGTAAAGATCTGAAAATCTGTGGTTTGAGGAGAAGCCTTTCATACCATTAGACATTCCAGTTTTACTTGATATTTATCCAAATTCTAGCTGTGAGGCACCACCTATGACAAAGCTGCATGGAAAGCAGGCAAGGCAAAGGGGAGCTGTCTGAGATCCAGCAGGAGGGCATTGAAACCAAGAAATGTGCTCGTCCAAGGACTTTTTCTTGTCCTGCATTCTGTTAAAAATTTGATCCAGTCAAATGGGCTCTACATTGCAGCTTGCAATGACAGTGGCTGTCCTCCAGTGGCAAAAGCAGAGATAAAGCTTCTGATGAGATGCACGTTATTTCTGAATCTAACCTGAAGTACGTCCAGTGATCTCTGGAATACTTTATCATTCTTTCTTCATTGCAGGATGAAGCCCGAGCTCCAACTGTGCAATAAAATAGCTTTGACTTACTGGTAATGAGAGTAGAATTAAGTCCGTTCTATCTACTGGGTGTGAAATTAAGTTATCTGGTGTGACATTATTGCATTTTCTAAAGAGCATAACAAAAGATCTTGTTGACAGGGGCTGTGAAGATACAAATGATCAATAGATGGTTTCTTGAAACAAATAAACTAGGTTTCTATGTAAAAAATGCCAACCACACCAAAATACCAACAGAAATACAAGTTATACTGGTCCTTGGTTGAAACTAAACTGTTAATTAGTTATAATGTGGTGTTGATAGAGGTTTGAAGGCTGAAAGTGAATGGAGAGTTCTCATTTTAATCACCACAAAATTTCCCTCTACTCTTATCTTTAACAGTGAAGTCTTCATTTTCCAATGCTTCCTAGCACCTCTCCTTTCACTTTTCTGTTTAAATGCTTATATAGGGAATTAGATAAAATAATTCAACCAGTTGTATGTTGGCTATTTAATTCACATGACAGGTGAATCAGGGTGAGATTGAACTCACCTGAAACAAACAAACAGAAAACCAGGTTGCAACCAATCTCTACTTTTATAAAGAGATTCAGCCATACTGCTTCAGTGGTAAAGGCAATATTAAGAACAAGCAGGATATTGTCTTTGTACCAGATTTGCTTGTTAATTCAGGAAAAAGTGATATTAAACAGGAGAAAGATATTTGCCAGGGCCTTGACCAGGGTGCAAATTAACCCATATATAAATACAGTGTTGTAGAAGCTCTGGGAATGAGCTGCTGATGCTGTCTGGGTTGCCTGACTACGAGGAGATATTCCTATCAGAAGGGGAGCAGATAAAGCACTTATATCTGCAGAACGCTTGCACGGCCAAACAGTGCTTCCCTCAAATGGTATGAGACTTTCTTTTTCTCTGTTATCAGCTCTCCATATGATAAAATGGTGCAGTTGGCTTTCAAAATCATTATGTGTGTGTTTAAATTTCTGTTAATTTCTCTTCTGAGTTTTCAGTTACAGTGAGGTAATTTTCAAGCTTTCCCTCTCCTTTGCAGAGCGTAGAAATACTTTTTTCTGTAATGGAAGTTGAGATTCTCTACGGTGACTTTACTCAGTTGATAAACTCTTAGAAGAAATAGAAATATTAGTGGGCTGATGATGAAGATTTCAGCTCTTTGCAGCTTTTCTTACCCCCACAAAATCAACTCCGTTTTAGATACAGTTGAGGATCAATTTACATGTGAATGTGCAAGGTAACTTTGGGTTTTTTAACTCACATACACTGTGGAGAAATGAAAGTACTTGTGGAAGGAAATAAAAAAAAGAAGAAAAAGCAGATCTATGTTCCTAGAAAGAATTCTTTCCTGCCCTCTCTTCTGCCACCAGATACTGCCATAATTAGTTATGAGAAATAAGAATAACCTCAGGCCTGAAGTGCATTACTAACTTAAGGGGAGATTTTTGGGTGGCTCTCCTGTTCTTGCTCCTCTGCTCCCTTTAAAATGTAATGCAGCAGGACCCAAAGGGTTTGCGAAATAGGAGGGAACAGGAAAATCCCTCACTTTTCTGAACAGTTCCAGATTTTTTCATCACTGACAAATGCTCTGCTGCCCTCCCAAATGCTGTAGTATTCTAAAACAAGATGCTGGTACCTGGTGTAATAGAGCAATCTTCTACGTAAGTGCAGGGAAATTATGTGCACTTGAAGAGAAGCTGTAAGTCATTAGAGTAAGTAAGATTGGTCATCACCGAGCCCCAACAACTCTGTTTGAAGAAAGAAAGAAAATGTGCAGGTGGATTGGTTTTTTTGTTGTGTTCTGACACTCAATCATGACTTGAATAATTTTCTGCACAGGTATTTCTACCATTTTGACAAATAAGTAACTATTCCTCAACCTGTCACACTTAGTTTTGAAATTATATATTATTGCTGACTTGCCTGGGAGTATGAGCAGCAGAAGTATTAAATTCTATTTAATTGTGTGCATACATACATATTGCACATTTCACTCCAACCCTGGGCATGTATCAGCTATCAGAAAAGGCAAGAATATCTGTTTATCACAGACAGCACTGAGGCAAAAGTGCCTGTTACATTCAATGAGCCACTGATTTTGAAGAGTCTGCTGTGGCCCTGCCTTTCTTTAAACTTGGGTATTTTTTAATCATGGTTGTATTTTTTCATTATGCAGGTTGTCCCAATTACATTGGCTTTCTGAATAGTGCTCAATGCAGAGAGATTGCTGGGACCTGTGACCATAACTGGCACTCTGCAATCACTTTTTCACCAGAAACACATCAGAAATCTGAACTATCGTGCTGAATTTCTTTTGAGCAGATATTGCACATTTAGCTAATAAGCCAATTATTCTGTATTTAGAAAACAACCCCAAAAACTCCAACCTAGAAGGTACTGCTAAGCAGAAGGGCCATGTGTACTTCCACGTGACCAAGACGTTCTAGCAAGGACACACGGAGTGAAGGACTCCTGGATGTTTCGGGGCACGTTGCTAAGGAAACCTGTGCTTCTGATGAAATGTGCTGGGAACAGCTGGCTTTGGAGAGTTTGCCTCTTCACTGTCAGCACTGTCAAAAGGGAAGCAGAAGCCCTAAATAGCTGTTTTAAAATTTTCACATATGTGTGTGTCAGGGACCCCTGATGCCCTCATGCTTTCGAGGCGTTGTGCTCTTTTGGTGGCCAAGCCCACAGTTCACATCCTAACTGCATCTGTGCAGAATCTGTTCTGAGTTTACAAAGAGTAAAAAGTCATGTTGAATTTTGAGTAAAAAATGCTTGTAGTATTTAATATTTAATTCTACTTAACTCCAGAATCACAGAATGACCTGAATTGGAAGGGACCTTAGAGATCATCTAATTTCAACCCAGGGATGAGGCATCCACAACTTCTCTGGGCAACCTGTTCCATTGCCTCACCACCCTCAAAGTTTGCCTTAGACTCAAATGTTTGCCTCAGGCTTAAGTTGTTGAGAATATTTCCCTCTGCTCTTGTTTTCTCACATTGAGAGTGCTGCTCAGTGTGTGTAAATGTGAAGAACAGTGTTGAAGCTCAATTAATTCCAACACAGTCTTCTATGTGAAGATTAGAAATATAAAGAATCTACTAAAAGTTCTGTATGGTATTCAAAGACCATGAATAGATGTGCAAAATGGATGTTCTAAGGCAAAGTGCCTGCAACCACACAGCACCTCGTAGCTGTTATCATCATATTATGGTATGATATCTTGGCTGGCATAGTTGGGGTTGAAATTCTTCCTCTAGACTTACGCAGGTATGGCACAAAAATAAGTCATGGCTAAGGTGTGTTAGCAGTTGGATTCTTTCTCTAAAGCAAAAACTGCTTTTTGAGGTAGCATAACTCCAAATCACAGCAAAGACTATTTTATTACAGTATATCTGCGAGCAGGATGTTAAATGTTTGACATGTTTATTAGGAACCCTGAACACAGCACGTTATCCATCTGCTGTGATTACTGTACAGGTAGGCAGCTGGGACTTGCAATGTAAAAATCTGAGGGCTTCTGTGAGGCCTGTCACTGCTGCTGCCAGAAGCCCTCAATAATATATCTTCATGGTGAGCTTCTACTGTACTTCAAGGTGTTGTTGGCATTTCCCCCCTTCCTAATTAAAAGGAACCATTTGACATCTTGGCTGAACCTGTTTGGTGAAGTTTCCTCTGTCTATCAGACTTGGAATATAAATTATCATAAAGATTTGTAGCTTGTGAGCTGTGTGAAGGAAAACTGTACCCAACTTTCAGGATTAGGAGTGGATTTTACCTGGTGGCAATTTTGGCTGCTAGTTCAGCCAAGTCTTTTTCTTTGGTGAACTTCAAGACTGAGTCCTCTTAATTTCTAGAAATATTAAATTTCAGAATGAAAGTTCTCACTGGAAGTATTGGTTGCCTTGGCCTGCCCGGTGTCGGTTCCACAGAATGTGAATAAGAGCTGAATTCCACCATTTGAATTCCATCATTCCTACCCTGTTTCCTGCTTTATTCTGTCATGCCAGATGTTTTTGCTCGGTTCACTGACTTCAGAATTTCATTGTGAAGCTCAACCTAGAACTGGAAATGTTCGATCTCAAAGGTATTTTGTTTAGGTTTTGTTTGCACTAAGAACTGTGTCGTTATCCTCTTACTGTGCACTAAAACTGCTGGCTGAAGTAGCAAACTCACATTGCACAGACCCTTTGTAATTGTCTTAACTCCCATTGCATCCAACTGGTGCTATGCAGTATCAAAGGTTCAAGGAAAAAACATCCAGATTTCTCAGGTTTTATGTAGCTACAGCAGAAGCAAAAGGTAAAAGCTGCAAGAAGATTAATGAGATTACTTACTTAGCAGTCCAGAACGCAAAGAGTATTCCTCAGACTATCATCCATCATTTCTGTTGCCTCAGGCAAAGAGGATGCTTCAAGCTTGCTTCTAATTTTACTGAGTATATTCAGTTTCCTGTGTAGCTTAAGATCATTACTTGTTTCATTAATTCATTGTGACTAAAAAGTAAAAATCATAAAAAATGCAAACTTTGTTTTCAGCTTTGGGATTGCATTTCATAGCAGTTGAACTGTCACTCAGATAATTTTTTTGGGCCTTTTTGGTCTTGTTCAAATGCAGCTATGAAAAAAGTTGATATTTTCTTCTAATTTCTATCTGCAACTTTTTTATTATCTTCAAATATTGTTACTTTTTCTTTGCTCTTTCCTAGACAATAATTTTCTCCTATGATTTTTTAAAAATCAATATTTATCTTCGTTCTTTCTCTTTCCTGTAATTAAATTCTGTAAAAGGTGAAAACGTTGAAAGCAAAGTTAGGCTAAATCAGGGTATCCCCATCTCGGTGGTCTGTAGCAGCCTCAACTTGATATTTGTGTTGGTCACACAGCAGTAAATGAGATGGATGCTCTTTGTCACAACAGATTTTGCAGGTGAGATGCCAGAATAGTCCCGGCAGTGTTGAGTGATTGCAGTCAGCATCGTGGGAGAGTCAAGTGGAGAGCAGGGTGTGAATAGGACACACAAGTTTTTCATGTCAAACCTAAACCCCAGCACTGCTACAGCAGAACCAAATAGTGAAATATCTGCTCTGGGTTGTTTCTGTTTGTTGTAGTTGGGTTTTTTCACCCTTACACAAAAGGAGTTCTGCATACAAACAGAGTCATGGCTTAATGATTTTCTCCCTTGGCTACTACAAGACTGGTCTTTATTAAAATACTACATCAAACTCAACTGTCCTTTATTAAAGCACAATCTTCCTTTTTCAGAGATCCTTGTAAAGTTGTCTGCCTCGCCTCTGAAAATATCAAAGAAAGTTTGTGACATTGCTCTAATCCAGTAACAATTATGTTCTCAAATAGAAAAAACCAATGTATCTTTACAAGTTAACTAACATAAAGCATTTGCAGATTCTTCAAGTCAACTTGAACTGAAAATTATATTAGTAAGGAGTCATGTTAGGAAATATGAAGGAATGAAACTACAGTTCTATCAACTGAGCTGCCTAAATATTTACTTACTGTACTTCAAAGAAATTTTTTGTTAGAAATTATGATGGAATGCTTTTCAGTGCAATCTCCCAAGGGTCTTAACATTAAAAGTAGTCTTCATCTCTTTGATGAAATACAGAAAGTGGTCCATTTTATCTGTGGAATTCTAATGCCTGTTTCTGTAAATGTAGATGAAAATAGGGATCTGATGAAAATAAACTGAATGACACTATTAAAGAGGGAAAAGCTGGGCTGGGAAACTTCCTTTTAGATATTCAACCAGGCCATATTTCTGTTGCTGGTTCTAACATGGTTGTTTAGAATTTATTTCCCTCTGCATAACCTTTAAGAATTCCACCTACTACTCTGGATATCTTTTCAGAACAATAGTAATACAATGAATTCTTAGTAGAAGTAAAAGATCAGTTTGATAGATACTTATCTTCCTACAAACCTACCTTTTTGCTCCTTCAACATGTGGAATGAAACATTTAATAGTACCTAATATCAGTGGCTCCAAAAGTGAGGACTTAAATTGTGTTTAAAATTCATTCAAACCTCACACAATTAAAAAAGCTGTCAGAATATCTGGGAAATTGCTTTTTTGACATATATAAAATGATTTGGTGGATTAACATGTCATAAAACAGCCTGGCTTCAGAAGGCACCCACTTCTAATTGGTCCATTCACAAATAATTTACATCTCTTGGACTCATACTTGGAAAATTGTCATGTTATGGTGTATGAATTACCATAGGTGTTTATATAGGCTTATACAATTATATGGAAGACTGTTGCATTTTTAAAGGCTATTGCAGTTTGTGATTTATTCTCTCATTCTTTTGTAGGGACATTCTGTGGAATTGGTAGACTCTTTCAACATGGTGCCTGTATTTAATTCTACATGACAATATGACTTGTTCTTTGTGCTGCCTCTCCTCATATCTGAGTCTCTTTAAATGTTTTGAAGGTGAAATCTCAGGTGTTGGACAGCGCAGGTACTGTACCGGGGTAGTGCGAGACCACAGAATGGGTGGGTGGCACACACAGTTGGCATCTGTCACACTCTTGGTGCATGTTACTCTGTCTTCACCCCTTAGATGCACTCTTTTAAAAAATTCACCATGTCGACAGGAAAGACGCAGCATTATATCACAAAAAGTTAATGCTTTATGTGGAGGAGGATGCTTTTACAACTAAAATAATGTAGACATTGAAAATGTGCTATGTTATTACTAGTCAGGTACAATTTAACTTCTCCTTCAGCAATGACAATTTTTTTCAGCTTATCACTAGTTCTGTATAACCATAATTCTGAGGCTATAACATGTGACTGAGATTATTTAAAATGATATATCAATGTGAGACCAAAGTCTGACCTGAAGTTAACTGATATTACACACTCAATCTTCACACTGCTCTATATGATCCTGTCTGGTTCTCACATTCTCTTCAGGAGTATCATTGTCATAGAATCACAGAATCATAGAAAGGCTTGAATTGGAAGGGAATTTAAAGATAATCTTCTAACCCTCCTGCCGTGGGCAGGGATGCTACCCACTATATCAGGTTGCTCAGAGCCCCATCCAGCCGGTCCCTGAACACTTCCAGGGATTATCTGTTGTATTTACTATTCCTTGTCCTTCCAACTTCATTGTTGCAACTTTATCTTTTTTTTTTTTTTTTTAATTTTAAAAGCTAATAGATAGACAATTAGTGATTAGTGCAAATAATTTAAAACCATACTTCAACTATTTCAGTAAGCTTTTCTCCTGTTCTGTTTAGATGAAAACTCCAAACAAAAATCTGTATATGGGAAGCATTAAAGTTGGTTTCCTATATTGCATTTACCAAATATGTGAGAAAAGCATATGAAGAACCTTTCAAGTGTTGCTGTGCTGACAGCTGCTCGCCGTGGAGGTCAGAGCCTTTCAGCGATCTGCCACTCTCCAGTAACTGTTCAAAGCCCTGCAAAGGCTGCCTGTTGAACATCCAGTTAGCAGTAAGTGTTAGTCTTCCCCTTGCTCCACTGAACTCAGTAAAAAAACCATTCTTTAATGGAATAGGAGCAGGCTATGACCTCAATACCCAAATCAAAAATTGATCTTTTGGTGCACTTTTTTGCAGTCTGCTGCTTTAGATTATATCTATATATATACCTTAATAAAATCTCTATCTTAGTGTACAATTCAGACCTGAGTGAAGAGCTGAATAAGAATTGGAACTCAGTGTGCTTTAAGACTCTGGTGGTTTGGAATACTTGTTACTTGTATGTGCAGGCTTCCACAGTGTGTTTCTGTGAGAAAATCCAAGTGCATTATTCCTTTTATGTACCTGACCCTCTGCTCTGTGTTGTGTTGTGCAGTAAGGCAGAGGGTGAGACAGCCCAGTGCAGTGCAGAAACATCAAGCAATCTCATTCTGCAATTCAGGCCAAGAAGTGCTGTGGTATTTATAGCAGGTGTTAACCCCCTGACCTCCTGGCCTCTCTTCACCGTGGAGTTGCATGAGATCGGTTGTGCTCTCTGGAGCTCTTCACACCAGCTGAGGGAGCTGACTCCTCAGACAAAGGGATGGGACAAAAGGAACAGTATTCAGGCAGGCTGTACTCTGTGTAGTGCAGATCCTCACTGTGTATGGCATCGACTTAAATTTCCTAACTTCATTCAGATGAGGAAAAGCATAAAGTGATACCAGGCATTCGAGCAAGAGCAATGCCAAGGATTAACTATCAGAAACCTTTGGGGCTGTCTTTGACTCCTTTGGCTTGGCTTTTGTGATTTGGCTTTTAAATTTTAATTGTGCAGGGGTGATAAATCCAGATAAGTCTAGGTGATAATCATGGTTTTAAAAACCCTGCTCTCACACCACTTGCATGACAGTGTAATCCAAAATACAGCAGTAGTTCTCTGTAATCTTAATGGTAAATGTTGACTTTATCCAAGCTTACAATTACAAATCCTCATTTAGACTTAACAGAGGATTGCTACAAAGGAAAAGCTAGTGACCTCAAAGTTTTGTACTCTGAATAAATGGCTGCCTCTATTTCAGTGTGACTTCCGTACACGAAAACAACACCCAGTGTCTCCTTAGTTGCAATGATGACTGATGGCCCTTACATGAATTATATGGCATTTCTCACTACTGTTACATAACTTGCCTCAATTTTTTTTTTTGTGCTATCATTGATTTCTGACTGCTTCCTTGTTAAACACTGCTGAGGGCGATCTGTCAAGGACTTGCATGATAGTGATGGGACTTTACAGTGGTGAACTGAAATAATTCTTCTAAAATTCCACCAGCTAAATATCTGTCTAGTCATTTTTAGCACAGCAAGATCTTTTCAGAGAAAAATTTTCAGCTGAGTGTGGATCTTGAACTATTTAAGGAAGATTAAATTCAAAGCACGATCAAGTTCAGTTATTACCTGTTCTTTGCACTGTTGCCTGTCCTTAAGCTTTCCCTAGAGAAGGGTAAAATCAAGCTCTTTGGGTTCTTGGAGGGTGAGGGCAGTTAGCAGTTGGTGTTTCGAAAGACTCCATATAGAGAAAAATGGAGTCTTTAATTGAATTAGAACATGGATATTCAGATCTAAATTTAAGGCCCATTTCTAGTTAAAAAAAGAGACTAAGATTTCTGCAGATGAGACTCAAGTCCTTCTCTGTAATGTTTTGGAAGGTCTTCCATGGAAATGTAGTCAGTTTTATGCTATCCTGTTGCGGTATGCTTTGGCTGGCACCACGGCCAGTAAGATCAAGTGGACCAGCGGCTTCAGTGGTTTGATGCCCGCACAGCCCAAGCACCCTAAGGTTAGGGCGAGAACCCAGAGGGCTGTGCAAGGCATGCAGATCATGTCCCCGTAATTGGCCACCGCCACCTCCTCCCATTTCCCCCTATATTTGGTCTCCCTTCTGGATAGTTCTATGTTCTCTGGTCCCTCGATGGCCCACGTTAATCCCCCCACCTACCCCTATTCCTATTGGTTAAACTCCATTCTCCCTGCCTCTGTAACACCCTCTTTCTGTCATATTAGTGGTTATTGTGTGATTTCCCCTCCCATTCTGTAGGGGTATAAAACCCCATGTAAAAGTCATTTCTTCGGTTTTTCGTGCCCGTTTTTTGGATTTCTTCATTAAGCCCGCTCCTTTTTTACGAAGACCCAACCTCCGCCTCATTCCTGCCTCCTCCGCGCACCTTTTCCACCCGTGGGCAAGGTGAACCCGAGCTCCATCCTTCATCCCCCCCTCCTGTGCAGGCGGCTGCCTGGTGCTTGTGGCCACCCTCTAGCTGGCAGACAGCACCGCGGCACTATCCTGTTACCTCTGAACTCGTGCACATCACGTTGTTTTGTGTTTTATTCTGTTCTTACCACGACTGGGCTTTTTGGATGTCTGTAAAATACAGGCTGGAATTCTGCTGGTTTCAGAGCAGAATACATTGAAAGATTTCAGCTTTCTTTAGAAACAGAAATGCTTTCGCTGTAGGGATTGCTGACATCTTGAAGTTAGTTTTCTTAGAATGCAAAAGAGAAGTTCTTAAATATTAAAACGGGGAAAAAAATCATTGGTAATATCAGAATAAAATTTCCATGGGAGATGATAACCTGTTATTTAAAGCTAGTGTGTCTACTTTGTATTAGCATTTTGAAACAATGGCTTTCATTTCAAAGATCCTTATTGAAAAAAATTAACATCATTTACATTGTGGCTCACAGATACTTTTTGTGCAGAAAATTTTCAAACAAAGCATTTCAAGCTGCTTTACTGGAGACTGAAAAGCAACACCATACGAGCCCTGGTTCCATTTAAGCACACAGCCTAAAGTGTCTGAATGTGTATAATTTTAGTCATGAAAATGGATATGTGTAGGTAGGCACAGTGGTAGAGCCTTCCTTCATCTCCTAATGTGAAGGACATACAGCTTTGGAACTTTATCCCACAAATATGCATTCACTGAAAAGAAACACATTTGAAGCCCTTCCCTTAGATTAAATTCTAATGAGCAAGACTGAGGCACTTGTGATTTATCTTTCCCAGACAAGCCTCACTGTACCTAGCAGAAATAATCATTAAAATAGTTTATTACAGTAAGTTAATATCTTCATCTATTAATAGATTGTTTTGTAAAGGGAAGAATATGAAATTTCATAATTCCCTGACAATTTATATCTGTGGCAAAGAGTTCAATGAAGACAGACAGTGACTCAAGTGTACTATATTCTTATGACAGTATTCATATTTGGGTTATATTTTTTCTTTGACTTCTAACCCAAACACATTCTGCTTTATTTCAATGAGTTTTTATGAGAAATATCTTACGTAACAAAAGTACAAGAGTGCCTATAGCTCACTGATTTTATTTCAAAATACTAACAGCCTTCTTGTTCGGTGATTTTCTTCTGGACAATGCAAACATTAAAAAAAGAAAATTAAAATATTATGTTTCATTTTTTTGGAACTGAAGGAAACCAGGCAACAAATTCCCATTTAAAACTGGTTATCACAAATAGAGAAGCAATAATTATTTTTCATGGCTTCTTGACCTATTTAATCAAGTCCCTACTGCTGGAGAAAAGATCTCATTTTTGACTTGAATTTTTCTTTATTTATGTCTTAGGCATTTATCAGGTGACTAATGTTAAGTATGCATCTTATTCCTCCTTAGAGAAAAGCAATATTGATTTTATTCACAGGATAATTTAATTTCCAGTATTTTAACTTCAATAGATTCAGAACTTTTTCTGAGGAATAGAAAGGAATGCTACTTAAAGGAAATGAAATTTTGCTATTGATGAATCAGGAAGTATCACATATTAATTATGGCAGCGTTAACTAAAGTATCATAATTACTATGGATAAGACTTTAAATTCATGCCAGAATTTAGAAGAAGCTGTGGTAATTAATGTATTACAAGTAGATGTCTTTCAAAAATTGTATTTTTTTGTAGCTGAGTGGGAAAATGCTTCAGCTAATCTTAAAATTTAAGAAACTGGTTTAGGAAAATAACATATTAAGCTCCTTAGTTACTTTTTGTTACAAAGAAACTTCAAATTTTTTAATTTCTAACCTTCAACAATAATGACTTCATTTGAAGATTATTTTTTTGCACGGATTCTTGTAGATACTTAATTCACAGGCTGCCATAAGCACGGGAGAGCATTACACAGGTGGGGTAATGGGCAGTGTTAAATGCTGGCACTGATGATGCAGTTTTCCCTCACGTGAGACATTGCACAGTGGCCAATGCAGCCTAATAAATTTTGGCCATCTGGTGATATTGCAAACGGAGTTCTCTGCCACAGAAGAGGAGGCACATGGTGTGAGAGACTTGATTTGCTTGACCCCAGCTCTGGAATTAAAATTCGTCGTACATAATTTTTACAGTGTAATTCATGTAGTTTTGCCATGTTCTATGTAGGGTCATATATTTTTAGTTCCCTTTTGTAGCACAAAAAGGATTCCTTCTACCCAAATGGTCTTATCCTGAAAGGAATACCCCCTACTGATCAAATCTCTCTACATTTTAAATGCCCAGGTTGGAATTTCTATATATTTTTTCGATGAGGATCATATAATCTGGATAGAAAATTGTTAACAATAACTAAACAAAACTGGAGTCATGCTGCCAGGTAACTCATCATGCTGTCTCAGTCTGTGGAGCCGCACAGTTTTGAAAGAGGTAAAACTCGGGGGAAATCTGAATTGGAAAAGTTATGTAATTTTTAAAAAAGGAAAAAAAACCTGCTTGTTTTGTAAAAAGTTTTCAAAATTGAATTTTTACTTTTATACTCCAAAGATACTATGCCTGTAGATTTAAATGTGATTGATTTCTTAATATTTCATGTGCCAGGATATTTGACAGACATGCCCAAATTTACATGTCTCTTTATGTCTTATTGCATGCACACTTATCAGCAATTGCTCTCAGTGAAATATATTAGGTATGCCTTTTAATGCTCTGACAGTTAATAAGTTCTCAGTTGATTCAGGGACTAGAAGTGTTTTTTCGTGTTTGAAGATTAATAATAGGTTAACTCTGTCATTTAAAGAAAAAATTCCTCCTGTCCCCAGTTTGTTCCAGCCTCTAAACATAATTCACTCCTTGGTGTGTGATAGTTTTGAAGTTTTACTTTAAAATATGATTACAAAGAGTGTTTAGACTGGCGACTCTGGGCTTTGGTAATTGCTGCAGAAGTTTAATAACTGAATCAATTTAACCTAAATTTAGCAACTGGTTGTGATTCAGATCACAGCTGCACACCCTGCTGCAGTACAGTGTTGGGAGAGGCAACACAGCTCGGAGTGCCCCCCAAAAGTGGCCCAAGGCTTTACACTGACTGAATTATCTCTGCAACAGCTTACTGGTATTAAAATTACCACCAGTAAACTTTCAAATAGATGGGGTATTCCAGGTGAGCTGCTGTCCTGAATAAATTATAGTGGGTGTATAAAGGTTATAGTGGGTGTACAGAGGTAGGGTCAGCAAAAGTAGTCATGGAACTTAAACCATGGGTGATAAAGGATGTAAGACTCCTGATTTGAGCAGAAATACAAGAGATAGCAGTGGCCATTTGTGACTCAACAAAATGAGTTTTGTCTTCAGGAACTGACTAAAAGCTGTGGCTCAGTCCCAGAGGGTTTTTTCCCATTACTGCACATCCTCACACCAAGCCATCTTTACTCTTTTGGTGGTGTAACTGACAAAAGAGTAAATTGTGCAATTCTGTTGTTGTGGGATGAAATGTGCTAAATGATACCTTGACCTGTGATCTCTGGGATGAAAGAAAAATTAGCTTAATTATTTATTTATACGTTGTTTCCTTGAGAAGTGACAAAAAAAGCCCTCTTTAAGTTGTTTGAATTATTTCTTTTTGGACATGAAGCCAGTGTTAAATGAAAAAAAATAATTTGACCAACTGGTTTTCAATTCCTCATTGAAAGTAAGTATAAATGTGGATTGATTTGGACTTAAACAGGGAAAGTGCAGCATTCAAATTTTTGCTTAGCTTTTTTGACTTGTTTTCTTTTTTTCATACAAGACTGAATAAATATTAATGCATTTTTATACTTACCGTACAGTTTTACATGTAAATATTTTTTATTTTTAACTGTACAACTATATCTTGCAGCTTTATTTTTCTGTTCAGTCTGAAAGAAAGTCAGACATAATTTAGTTTTCAGTCAAAGCAGGCCTACCTAGACCTTTCTATTGAGAGATCATAAGTCTATAAAAGCATGAACTCTGCATCCATTTACAAATATTTGTACCCGCTTCCTGTAAGCAAAATATGCAAAACAAAATAAAATATATTCATCAAAATGAAATGCATGTTAATGAGTCATAACTGTCAAACAAGCAGCTCTTTTCCTTTGATGATTGATATAATTGACTTTGCTAAAATGAGCATTCACAGATCAGTGGTGGTTGCTCCTGGATGTTCAGTTCAACTATGACCCTAAAGCAAGACACCAAGAGATAAAGTGATCTGGGTTTAATATGTTTTCATCCCTCCCTCACCTGATCATGAGCACAAAATATCAGAACACTGGGGCACTATCGAACACGTGCTTTTTAATTTAAGGTTTGTGTTTGGAAGTTTTGAGCAGCTCCTTTCTCGAAGACCAGAGCTACAATCCATTTAGTGAGCTCAGACCAAACTGAACCCTGTGCCTATACCTACTACAGATACACCTAATATGTGGCTTTTATAGGCTTTGATTTTTACTTAGAGCCAGGTTTCACCTGCGATGATGATGATCTCCCATGTAATTGAAAAATATGGTGACGACAGGAAAAAATGTAGCCTTGGGCTTGGAGCGGGGTTATTGCAGCTCAGCGCTCACACTTCCCCATTTTATCCCTTATGTCCAAGGCCCCAGGGCCGTCGCCTCACCCTGCAGGCTGCAGCACGCGATGCCGTGGCGATGGCGGGACGGGACCGGGACGGTCACGTGATCGGTGCGGGCACGTGACGGGATCACGTGACGGGAGCGCTCACGTGACCCAGGGCACGGGACAAAAAGGTCACGTTACCATCGGGACGATCACGTCATTGGTGCGGACACGTGACGCGTCACGTGCTGCGAGCGCTCACGTGACCCAGGGCACGGGACAAAAAAAGTCACGTTACCACGGAACGGTCACGTGCTTGGTCCGGTCACGTGACGAGTCACGTGACGCGGGCGCTCACGTGACCCGGGGCACGGGACAAAAGGTCACGTTACCGCGAATGTCACGTGATGAGAGATATCACATGAGTGCCTCACGTGACTGGTGTACGTGACCATGTGACCAGAATGTGTCACGTGATGGCGGTCACGTGACCGGAAATGGAGTGTCACGTGGCTCGGGTGGGGACTCGTGTCCGGCGTTGAACACCCGTGATGTGCAGCCAGGGTGCTGCAGTAGCTGTCGGCTCCCTTTGGCAAGTGCTTTCGCTGCCCTGTTCCTCAGCTTCCCCAAGTTCAACCCCGGCGTGCTGGCTGCAAGGGGGCCCCGGATGTGCTGGGGGACGTCACTGTTATTGTTATGCTAAAATGTTTAATGCCCCGTCTGCACTCCTTTGTTTTGGTCTTTGCCATTCATTGCTTTTTCTTGCTCTCTCAAAGCCGCCTGTTTCATTTTTGTGCTTTTTTCCCCCTTTTTCATGGCATTGTAGGGTAGCAAGGTTTTTTAATTACTCAGACCTTTTTCCTGCGGAGGGACAGTGCGAGGCATCCGAGGCTCCCATCCATCTGGTGTTGCACAGACAGCAGCTAACATTGGGGCAGGTTTATAAGTAGAGCACTGAGAGCAATTAGCATTTGAATTAAAGCTACCTGTGGATAACAACAGGTTATTACCCTATTTAACAGCTAAGTAGTGTTATTCGCTACAGACTAGCTACAGTTACAGACCACAGACTGAGTGAATTGTGTGCATATAAATAGGAATTACTGTGCATATAAGCGATGGACATTAATTAAATAATATTTTTAAAATTGCAATTATGAAATATAGAGGCCAGCTCAAAAGTAACAGGTGTTTTAGAATGCAGGACAGCTTCATAAAGGCTAAACCCCTGTGTTTTGGCAGCCAGTGTTTTGTTCTAGATGCAGAAAAGCAAAGCTTGTTATTACACTGATTCAGCTTCTGGCAAAAAGAGAAAATAGTAAGAAATTAAAGCGCATAAGATTATTTTCTCCTTCTGTTTTATCTCTGCATTTCCAACGAGGCTTAATCAACCTCAGTGTTCTTTGGAAAGTACAACACTGTTCCCTCTGTACATGCCCACTTGCCTCCATGCATATGTGGGAGAAGCTGCTCCGCTGACTCGCTCCCTTCTGTGCTGGGGGTGGATGGATGTCTTTTTTGAATATTTGTGTAGCATATGGCTGTGCAACATCCTCCTAAATCCTTGTGGGGTCTCTGCCATGGTCCTGCTTTGTGTACTGCTGCTGAATATCTTGCTGAGTACGGCTGCACCTTTTCTGTAGAGGTTCCCCTTCGCTCAAAAGTTATTTCTGTGAACCTGTTCTTCAAGGGCATGGATTTTCAATGACCTTGTTTTAAGACCTCCCAGGGCATATGAAGGAAATGTATCTACCAAGAAAAGCTCATTAGATTTCTGCTTTGAGTATTTGCTTGCACTCTACAAGCAGAATTATTTTATCAGTGATGATTGGTCTCATTGCTACTCCAGAACGGCTGGAATTTTGTGTTAAGTGCAACTGTCACAAGGTGAACTTACCTTCTTCCCTGTAGCATAATTATCCATTCTGTTAAAAAGCTCCCGTGACCTGTGTGTGTACATTTTCATTGTATTAGTATGAATATAGATATCCAATTCATAGACGTACAGGTGTAGCTGTTCAGAGTTCAGTTCCAGAGTGCTGTAATGCAGGATAAATGCTACAGCTTAGAAGGGAACACTGTTTTTTATTAATGCGAGCTACCTGATTAAAGCATTTACTGTTCTAGGTATTTAAACTGAAACTAAATGCCTCTTAACTGTCTGATTCCGGCCAATTGCATGCTACATCCAGCTAGAAAATGATTATGCTGACAGCCTTGTTTAACTGGAATTGGATGTGGTTCAGAACTGATCCTGTCTGCTATTAAGAGGCTCATAATGACTTACAGAACTTTAAGTTGAAGCACCGTAACCCCTCAGTTACACTGCAGAAACCTTGGACTGTTTACAAATAAGCCCTATGCCATCAAAGCAGTTATTTGAATAATGTTCAGTAAGGGTTGGTTATATAAACACATTTTTCTTTCCTGTAGGGTTACCCAGGTATCATTATCTCAGTGATGGTGATGCTCACCCATTCTTCCCACTTTAGGCCAGAGACAAACTACATATTTGAGGGCAGACTCTCATACATAAAATATACATTGCTCAACTTTTCTTTATTCTTTTGATGTCAAGCAGGAAATGATATATTTTTGTAGATAGCTTCCTGTCACAAGAATCTTGAAAAGCTGCAAAAACTTACTGCCTACCAATCACTACTTTCTAAAGCCATCAGACCTAAAACAGTGCCAAGTTCTGCTTTGATGCAGGTGCTTATCAGAATGTCCTGAGCTTTTTTGTTCGCCAGGTTATTTAGCTTGCTCTATTTTACAACTGTAGGATACTTTACCACTGTGTGCAGAATCCTTGTTATCAGCACCTGGGCATCTTGACTTGTTTCAAGATTAGTGTGATAATCACCATTTATCTTTTTTTCTTTTGCATCCCACGTTGTGCGATGGGTATCTTGGATGAACAGGAGGACTCCTGGTGTAGGAAGAGCAGTAGCATAATGAAAAGAGGTGGGTTTTCAGCACAGAGAGGCCAAGGAATGAGGGAGAGTGCGAGTCATGCTGGACCCATACCTGGAAAAGAAAAGCCTTGCTAAAGCCCCAGGAAAGCAGTGCTAAAGCAGCTCTCCATGGAGAGTACGTGGCTCTTGGCAGTGCCTCCCCACAGCACAGTGGGATCGATTGAATCCATCTTGCCTTTCTGATGCCTTCTTCCTGCTAATCTATATCTGACAGGATTATTTCACACAATACAAATCCAAATGTGTCTATTTAGAGATAACCAGATAAAGTAAAAATACATCTAGAGACAGCTTGAGATTTTTTTAAATTAAAAAGGAGTAGTTTAAAGTGCAGAGAGAGTAACAGTGTGTTCTCGACCAGTGACAGGCTTTAGCTTCAATATCTGATGAATCTGTGTCCGAAGTGAGAATTTAGTTGTTTGGTGTAGACTTAAAGCTGTTCTCTATCCAGGACAAAAAGTAATGAGATAAAGGAACCCTCAGAATTGCTTGTTGTTTAGCAAAATTTTTTGAAATATTTTTTTAAGCAGTATATTACTTCAACACTGTGACTGATAAAAACTCTTAAGAAGATTGTCATTTCTGTCAGCCACGCATCCATGTGACCTGCAAAACTGATTCATAAACTTAGTTACTTAATTATGACATTAGGCTGCAAAGGAAATTATAGTATGCTGTAAATATTTTGATTTGCTCTCTGTTGTGCTTGGCACATGTATCATGAGCAAAATATAGAAAATGCAAATCATATGAACTAACAAATTACTAAGATGTGAAAGAAATATGGCAATTGTGGTACTTTATTAGAGCTGCAAATCTTTTTTTTTTTTTAAATTATTACTGTGGCTTGAAAACATAATAAAGGATGAAAGAAATGTCACCTAATTAAGGTTCTGCATTGTAATACTAGAACTATTGATAGAATACCTATTTAACAACATTTTAATGAGCGTTCAATTGTCAAAGCTTTGGAAGGTGTTACACAGTGGTTTAATATATTATTCCTTTTTTTCAGAATTTCTTTAAACAGTGCTTAATATCAGTCATGTTTGTGTTCAGTTGTTTCCAATATTTTACAGGAAAAGAAAATGCTACAACTAGGTTTTCATTATTTAAAATTTACCATCCCAATGCGCTTGAAATGGGAGAAAACTAAACCTTATTAAGCCATAACTTTTTTTTCTTTTTTCAGATGCTTAGAATAAATAATTCTTGCAATAAATAAACTAAACTTTATTAGTAAATAATACAGGAAATGCGTCAGGCTGAGGAGGATTAAGTGTTCCTTTCAGAATAGAGACACATTCTTCAATGTTCAGATGCCCAGGGGTAATGTTTAATTAACCCACTCAGTTATAAATTCATGCAGACAATTCTTCATCATTATAAAACCCGTAGTAGAAAATGCTTCGGAAATTATCCTCTCTCAGACACCAGCTAATATTAACTTGCCAATTGCTTAATCAGAAAACCATTGCAAATAGAGATGGCTCAGGGCTCAAGTACTCCCTGGAATATTTTTATGTTCATTTGCTATGGGTCTGTGTTATCAGAGACTTGTCAAGCAAGTCATCATCTTATCCAGACTTACAGATTCATTCTAGATATTGCTCAGGTCATTTCTGTTCTACAGGTCCTTCCCTCCCCTTCTTTTCTCATGCTGCACGTGGTGCCCTGCCCTTGCTGGGCTCCAGTCCCCATCAGTGAGATATTTGCCATTGATTCTCACACCAGACATGGCCTTCAGGGCAGAGCAATGCCAAAAGAGCACAAACCGGGGATGTAAACCAACGGTAAACTAGAAATGTCTTGGCCATTTGGTAGATTTCTGTAAGCAGGACTACACCAAAGTTGTTGCCATCATTTATAATTACCCTTTGGATAGTGTGAGCTAGTCATGTTCACATGATATGTAACTGCTGACTCTTACTAAAGTAGGTTGTATATGGGAATGAGGTAGACAGAAAGAGGGGATCTCTCTCGTGTCCAGCTGTTGCTTTCCTGAACTACCCAGAGTCCACTGTTTAAATGAAATCTAATCCAAACTGGGCAAAGTGCATTTGGTGTACCCTGCTGAAACCTTCCAGAATCCTTAAACCATCAGCTCTTGTGGTTCACTGAATACCTGAATGAATTATTTTCAAGTGATTTGGCACATCTTCAAAGGAACAGATGGCTCCATCTTTACTGCAAAAACAATAACTGCAGCAACAACAAAATAATCTGTGAGTCTGCCCGGAACCTATTTAAATATAAGGATGAGCTCGTTGACCATCTTACATTCCTGACAATTACCTCAAGGGAGAAATATATTTCCCAAGAAAATCACATTATAATTTTCTAAGCAAAGTATGACATCGGTGGAGCCATTACCTGAGACTGAGAGAGACTGAGCTGCTGGGGATGAGTTTCTAATAGCACCTCCCCAGCAATACAGCAGCTAGAAGGAGACACGTTACGAAAATATGATGTTGAGAGACTACCAAACCTAAAAATAAACTAATATATTTTACAAAGAAAATGGTAGAAGAAGAATAAAATAGAGACTAAGCTCACAGAAGCAGAAATGATGTGGTTAGGAATATACAGCAAAATCAAATAGCCAAAAATTGTCCAAACTGCCAAACCCACTTTCTTTTAGGGAATATCTTTACTGGTCATGGTCTAGAAATGCTTGTTATAAACCAGTATCCAGTGTTTCTTTGGAATGGCATTCTCCTGAATTTGCCTTTTAGTCTCTAATATTTCAGCATAGGAAAAGCAATATAATTGACAAAGTAATTTTCTTCCATTATTGAAAAAGAAATAATCACATATACAGGGTTAACATTAGGGATAAAGCAATAAATAGTGCTCATTGTGTTGAATACATACTGCTTTGCAAGTTTTAAGGGTAATATATATACATATATAAAGTGACATTCATTAAAAAGAAAACCTTTCCCTGTACAGATGAGCTGTCAAATATTACAATGAAATCTCATTTTTTCTATACATTTCTATTTTTAAATCCCAAGTAAATTCTGCAGAATACTAGTGTATATTACAGAAGAGATAATCTTCTGCATACAAGACCTATGCCAGTGTCAGTTTTCTGTTTTTTCTAGGCTACTCTAATTATTGGGAGTGTTCTACAGAAGAAATATTTGGAGAGCTACTTTAGCTGAGGCAGTGCTTAAACATTTAGTTGCTGTGCTTTGGCTCTTCAGCTGCTCTCAGCCTGTGCTGTCCCTTCTATTCAGGTGGTGAATAGAGTGGGGAGAGAATCCTGCTTAAACTCAGCATGCTGACGACTTGTCTTCTGGTCATTTTTCAGCTAGATTTGATTCCTGATCCAATTCATTGCATGGATCTGATGATGAGAGTGCTGTATGGGGGGAGGAATAACTCTAATGAGCACAGAGCCTATAATTTAGCTCTGCTAGAGAGTAAATGCACACCAGGCTATGGCTGGCATGAACAAATGTGTTTCTCTGCTCCTGAGTCAGGGAGAGCCAGGCTCCATGAAGGAAATCTCTGCTGGAGACCAATAGATGAGCATTTGCATTGACAGGGAGGCTTTGGGGAAGTGGTCTGGATGTCGAGGTGGTTCTCTGAGGTAGATTGCTCCAACAAGCAGGCTGACAGGTCAGGCAATTCCTGCAGCCTGGCAATAAATATGGTCTATTCCCTGGCTGAGGTACAGCTGGTGTTTAACTGAGAGGTTCAAGAGCCCTGAACATCTGTCAGAGAGGGCGAGCAGGTGGAACCCAGCTGTGGCCACAGTTGTTCTTATGATTCATGGATTATACTAAAACCTATGAGATGCTCCTTAGATTCCCTGTGAAAAGCACATTTCTTGTATGTTAACATATTGTCCTCAGCCTGTAGCCCGGTCCCTGCTCAGGGAGGGTTTCATTTTCTGTTTACACATTAGAAGTAATAGCAAGGAGGCATAGGAGCACCCTTAGGTTCTAAATAATTATATTTGCTAAGAGTACACAAGGAGCTTGAGTGCACTGTCACCACTGATGTGACTGATTTCTGGCAGCTGCTTTACCCTGATGCATTGAGATCATCCTCACAGTGCTCACAGGATATTTACTGGGGCACTTCTTTTTCCTATGTGATGAAAATGATGGTAACAATTAGCAATCAACAAACAGCCTATGGCATGATTACAGACACAGGTAGTTTTTTGAAATATTTTGTGTATTGAACAGAGCTATTTTATTTTGCTTAAATGCTACTTAAATATTCCTTACATTCAAACATTCCTGAGGGGAGAAAAAGGCATTACATAAGGAAAAGGTTCAGGCTGTTCTTAGTGAGATCAATAGAGTTCATCTATTTACATGATTCTAAGGAGGATATGTTGGGTAAAATACTCTGGGGAAAAGTTCTCTCAGTGAATATCAAATGATAGAACTTCTTTTTCATGATTAGTCATATTTAATTGCTATGTCATGAGACCTACATTTAAGCTTACTTTAGGATTCTGTTTTTCTCTGGATTACTGAAGACCAAAGATATTTAACACACGTGACTTGAGCAAAAAGGGTTTTTCCAGGACATAGAAAAGGTGATGCAAAATAAATGTCATTTTTGTCCTCCTTATATATTCAGTGGTTGACAGTTCTTAAGTTTTTTTATTTTGTATCTTCTATTTTTTGTCATTTTTCTCATGTTTCTAAATGAGTTGTAACTTTCAACCATTTTGTTGTCCATCAAAATCAGAAAACAAAGAAATCTCACCAAGTGAAAACTTTTGATTTTCAGTGCTGCCTGTTCTGTCACTCTCAGTTCAGCCTGAAATTTAGGATCTCTCAGTGGGAGAAGATGGATCTTTGGTGAAGACTGACTTTATCACAGCTTGACAGCACTTTATTATCTGCCTTAGTTTTACCGGCTTTCATGTTTCGTGTTTATTTAGCTGAAAATTGAAAATAAGTTGAACATTCAAACCAAGTTGCAATCAGAGCTGTAGGACAGCTTTGTTGTAGAGTGCTGCACATTTTAAACCCTTTTTGCTAAATGAATTTCTTCCTTTCTTTCTTTTTTTAAAAAAGAACTTTCAACATTTGACCTAGCTGCTAATGAGGATGATGGACTTGAGGCTCTAAGTGCTTTACTGAAACCACTGGAATACATGGACACACAAATCGAATGGGAAAAAAGCTCTGAAGTCAATCTGTCCATGGGATGTTGCTAAATCTCTCTAGAATATGAATCTTTGACTGTGCCCAAAGTTGTCCTCACCGTTGTGTTCTTTGTGTAGAGGTTGCCTCCCCGAGAGGGCAGCTGTGAAGGGAGCTGTGCCTGGAGCCAGGGGCTGGAGGCAGAAGCTGCTGGGAATCAGTGGTGTAGGCAAAAGGGTTTTCCATATTCATAGAACCATGGCATGGTTGGGGTTGGAAGGGACCTGAAAAGATCATCTCGTTCCCACCCCCCCGCCATGGGCAGGGACACCTTCCACTATCCCAGGGTGCTCCAAGCCCTGTCCAACCTGGCCTTGGACACTTCCAGGGCTGGGGCAGCCACAGCTTCTCTGGGCACCCTGTGCCAGGGCCTCAGCTGTACTGCTTTGTATATCATTCATTCTCCCTAAAAAAAATGTGGAGTTTCCTAGCAATTCATAGCAAAAGAATGCTGGAGGAATGATTTTCAATTAAAAAGGCTTTGCGTCAGTGCTGATTTATTTCCTGGGGTCAGGACAGCTCAGCTGCACAGGTGTGAAAAGTCCTGCTGTTTTGGGTGATGCTGATACACACGTGGGCTCTGTCTTTTGGTGGAATGGCCGACTAGACTAGACTAGCCCTCAGTCTACTGGGCTGTTCCCAAAGGTTGGGTTAAAGTGCATTTTCAGGTCACTGTAGCCAGTGTCTGTGGGGTTGTTTTAATGGAAATGAGCATCAGTCACTCAATGAAGGTGAGTTAATGAAGCAGAGAAATGTTCAAGAAGAAAATACGACATGTAGAACTCTGAAATCATATAAAAGTACAATTTTTTAAAGTAATCCTATGAAGTATTCTTTTTTTTCTGTTAGATACTGGCAAGCCCTTGCTATTGTTTTGATCCATGGTATCTCAGCCTTAAAAGATAAGTCTAACAATTTTCTTCCCCTTTCTCTTTCTTATTCCACAACCCAAGTTGTACGGGCTTTTCAAGGTTGAGTGTGCTTTCATGCCTTCAGCATGTTTCTTTCAGAGTGCTGTGATGTAGGACTGTGTTTAGCTGATAGTCTTGGACAACTCAATTTGTTGTTTGGCATTTTGCAGAGATATAAAATGGGACAATGACATGGCAGGTACATGGCAGGTGTGTCCTGAAGATTTGCTGCTAATTATCTGCGGGAAGCTGTGGGAAAATCATATGAAGCTTCCATTTAACTTTTAATGTGCTGCAGATTGTTGAAGGAAATAAAGGGGACTAGACAGAAGGGCAAGAAAATGGGAATTTCTCTGATGGGTACAGCACATGTCTCTGCCTGCTTTGTGTCTTGCCTAATTAGCTTGTATTTGACCTCTTGGAGAAAAGAGTTCCCAAGTACAGGTTTGTCCATGACAATCACAGTGAGATCCTGCTAGAGGACTGTTCCAACAGTGATAACTATTTTCAGTGTCACATGTCTTTTTCTTTTTTTTTCCTGGGGAAAATGAGCAAATTAAAGACCATAACTGGGGTGTTTACAGCTGCAACACTGTGAACAAACAGATAAGGTAATTTTACCCCTTCTGTTAGTTACCAAAGCAACACTATAAAGATCCTTTTAATTTAGTTTAGTGCTGTGAAGATTAAAGCTTAATTAAAATGGTGATATTAAAAAAAAGTAAAACCTGAAACAGCATAGGAAAATAGAGAGATGTAATTATGGTCCAGTGAATGCTTATCACTCATTATGAAGCTTTAGAGAAGAGGCATTTTTTTTCTCTCTGTTGAGCTTAATTTTATTCTGATCATAAATTTGAATGACCAGAACAACCTAGGATCATAGCTGTTTATAAATTAATAAGGACAGCAGGAAGAAATATGTTATTCTATTTATAAAATAGGGGATAGTTTCTCTTTGCTGGTCTATTTCCTAAAAAAATCATGTTTTGTACCCATGAGGGAGAAAGACTTTATTATAAAGACCAAAAAAACCCCAACTTCCTGTATTCCAGTATTCACATGACTTGCATAGAAATGCAGCTGTTTAGTTTTAAAAGATCTCTTACTTTCAAATTATTTAATAAACATACTCTATGGTGAATTTGGAAGGTGTCAGATTTTCAAGTGGTATTAACTGGCATAATTTCCTTTTATCAGCAGAGCTACAGTAATTTTTACCAGGTGAAAAGATATGTGAAGGACTCAGTGTGATATGATTATTAGAAATTCCTCCAGGAATATGACTTTTGTTGGCTAGTTAAACATTTGTTCCTTCGCCAGATTCCTCCTAATGAGTTTTAAATCATTTCGGGGAAGCCATATGTTTGCCCAGTAGAAGGCAAACCAGGACATGAGACATTATCCTTTCCCTGCAAAATTCCAAGTAGGAATCTCTGCTCGTGACAAAGCAGGAGCACTAGAGGAAGTGCAGTTTCATCTTGTACCTTGATAGGTATCTTTCTAGATTCTTCCAGAAATGAGCTGGCAAGGTGCCACTGCTGGGACCCTGGAGAAGCAGCTCCAAATACCACAGCACTCAAACGCCCTTTTACTGACTCCCTCTGCTCATCTTGCTCAAGCATTTTAAAACTGTTTTTAACCATATATCAGACATTACTTCTGGGCACAGAATCATTAGCAAAATTAGACATTTAGCCTTGCATCAAAGCAGCAACACATTTTTTACAGGGTAGTGATGACTACTGTTGATACAACTTGGTCTGGTAGCTTAACTGACTTTTTGCCCCAGGATGCTGTGGAAACTAAAAGGTCACTGGACTTCAAAGACAAACTCATGGGAATGAATCTACTGAGGTAGCTGAAACTGTGTCTGGCCCAGGATGTCTGTGAACTGCAAAGGACTGGAGATGGGGGAGCACACTGGTGATGAATTTCATCCCTCTGCCCTGTTCTTGGAGTCTTTCCTGCTAGCAGGTTTTGCCCATTGCTGGTGAAAGGATATTACATTGCCTGTGGTTTTGGTTAGGTCCTGTACAACAGTTTTGCTACCAAACAATTCTGGCAAACAAAAATTTTAGCTTTAAAGGTATTGCCTTTCTTTTTCTAATCAAGGTACAAATGAATTTCCTGGCTTCCAGGCTAGCATATATATAGATATATATATATA